>JAKTTJ010000018.1:0-197732 GCA_030581495.1 Waltiozyma xylosica | reverse complement strand
CAACCATAGATTGCATGTTGTTGCTACTGCTAGATGGCACATCTGACAGAGAAAATGACTCTTGAGAATCAGCACGTTCTTCTTGAAGGGTCTTTGCTTGGGCTTCTACCTTGGCAGCAGCCCCCCGCCCCCAAAATGTAAACAAAAAGTTGCATACAATAAATAACGATTATGCACACTTCTCTTTCTCTCTATTACTGGAAACATCAACTTTTGAGAACATAAAACGATCAACAATGGATTACGAACGATCAACAATGAATTACAAATGATCAACAATGAATTATAAGGCACCATATAAAATTAAACATGCCTTGACAAACAATGCACCGTTACTGTTGTAGCATTGAGCCTTGATATAAAACAAAATCAAATGCCAGCCCCCCTTGTCATCAAGCAAGAAGCGTCTCTCATTGAACAGATTCATTTGAAGATTACTATTCAACCATCATCATCTTCGAAAAAATGTACATCCATACGTCGTCGTTACTATTACTCCTTAAGATCCTTGCTCTGACTTCCATCAATCCAGTTGACGCCACATTCCATAAGGATAAACAGATTGCAGTGTATTGGGGTCAAGCGTCTGAAAAAGACGTTCAAAAGGGGTTGTCCTATTACTGTGCATCTGACTCCGTTGACATGATAATCTTGGCTTTTGTTTCAGAGTTTGGGAAGAAGCATGTCAGTGTTCAAGATTACCAAGGTTTAGAGGAAGAAACAGAAAAAGAAAAAGAGGAAGAGGGCTCGTTTATTTTGAATTTATCCAGCTATTGTACCTTTTCGAGTGTTGATAACAGCTTCAAATGTCCCTCATTGGTGCAGGACATCAAGACTTGTCAAAAACTAGGCAAGAAGATCTTCATTTCTCTTGGTGGTGAACATGTTCCTGGCACAGAACAATCATATGGGTTCAGTGACGACCAAGAGGCAAAACAGTTTGCCAAAGTGTTATGGAACACATTTGGTGAAGGGGACCTCACAAGTTCGAAAAAAAGACCCTTTGGGGATGCTGTTGTTGATGGATTTGATATCGATGCAGAAAACGAGGATCAAATCGGATATGTTTCCATGGTTAAGGAGCTCAGCCAATTGACAAAGGATCATGGTAGTAAGCAATACTACTTCTCGTCAGCTCCGCAGTGTAATTTCCCCGATAAGAGCAACAGTCAGCTCATTGATAATTTTGAGTTGGACTACGTCTTTGTACAGTTTTACAATAATGATTGCCAGCTGACCAAAGCCGATGTTTTCAACTTCCAACAATGGCATGATCATTTGACCAAGTTAGGGTTCAACAAAACACAGATCTTCATTGGATTGCCTTCAAGTCACAGTGCTGCTCCAATGGGATTCATCAAAGACCAATCAGAAGTCGTTTCCAAAATCGAAGAAATTGAAAGCAATAAAGACTCATCAAGGCATTTTGGAGGTTTGATGTTTTGGGATGCTTCAAAGGGGTTCAATTCTAAAGAGAGAGATTCCACGGAACATAGCTACATCTACAACGTGTGGTCCAAACTAACCAGCTCTGATCAGGACCAGCAGTCAACAACCCCTTCCTCGAACAGTGACACCATTAACGACACCGTTAACAGTAGCAGTAGCAGTAGCAGTAGCAGTAGCAGTAACAGCAGCACCACCACCAGCAGCACCACCACCACCACCACCAGCAGTGGCAGTAAAGCCAAATCACAAGGTACTGTTTTGATTGAAAATGTAAACTATCACTACTATGCCCTGCTGATTTTCCTTGCCTTTGCTTGTTCTTCCTTCGTCTAAGCTATGCTTTTATAATAGCCTCCTTGCAAGAAAAAACGTTTTAAATACTACGTCAATGCTATATATACATTACATAGTTTCTATTTTTGATTTATACAGTACCGCCACATACAATTAAACTGAGGTATATATAAAATGAGGCGGCGCTGGGGCGTGCGAACGCTCACGCGCACGTGCGTACCCGTTACCGCAAGGAAATTTACATTGGGAAAGCAAATGACCAAAATTGGACAAATGTACATACTGTACCTTAAAGAGCAACGAGTTGAGCTTGTTTTCATTTTTTTTTTAAATTTACTCCAATCTATCTACTGTGTATTTGGCTGCCTTGTAATAAGAATCTTTCAACCACAACTTGAACAATGAGCAGTAGTAACAACAGAACCCCATTGCTACCATCCACAGACCATGAGGATTCACCACCAGTGCATCTCAAATGTCTCCGTGACACCAAAATTATCTTAAACTCTTCCATTGTCAATTATTTATTAATCTTTGTTCCGTTGGGTATATTATCCCCGACTTTCAATTTATCTTCACAGTTGACCTTTTGGATTAATTTCTTAGCTATTATCCCCTTGGCTTCCCTTTTGGCATTTGCCACAGAAGAATTAGCCGAACATGTTGGTGAAACTCTTGGTGGCTTATTAAATGCTACTTTTGGTAATGCTGTGGAATTGATCGTTTCCGTTATCGCATTAAAGGAAGGACAGATCACTATCGTGCAAGCTTCGATGCTTGGATCTATCTTATCGAATTTGTTATTGGTTCTGGGGTGTTGTTTCATTGCAGGCGGGTATAACAGAGTCCAACAACAGTTCAACCAAACCGTTGCTCAAACGATGTCTTCCTTGATGTGTCTTGCCACCGCAGGGCTTTTGATCCCTGCAGCTTTCCATGCTTCATTACCTAATAAGTTGAAAGATCAATATGACGACCAGATCTTGGCGTTAAGTAGGGGTGCAAGTATTGTTTTATTGGGTGTCTATGTTTTGTTCTTGGTTTTCCAATTACGTACGCATAGACATTTGTTTGAAGGCATTGTTCACGAAGAAGCCGATGCTTCTAGAAGATGTTCCATCGAAGAAGGCTCATCTACCGATTCAGAGGAACATGGAGACCATACTGTCGTTGTGCATTTGTCAGCAAGATCAGCTTTGATTTGGTTAACTATAGTCACTATCGTCGTTTCTCAATGTGCAGATCTCTTGGTGGGCACAATCGATGAAATCGTGGAAACTTCAGGACTTTCCAAAACGTTTATTGGTCTTATCATCATTCCAATTGTCGGCAATGCATCAGAACACGTCACAGCAATCATCGTTGCTATGAAAAATAAAATGGATTTAGCCATTGGTGTTGCTGTGGGTTCATCTTTACAAATCGCCCTTTTCGTTACCCCGTTCATGGTCTTGATTGGTTGGGTTATCGATGTTCCTATGAGTTTGTTCTTCACTACTTTTGAAACAGCAGTGTTGTTTGTCAGCATGTTGATCACGAATTATTTGATCCTTGATGGTGAAAGTAACTGGCTTGAAGGTGCCATGCTGCTTGGTACGTATGCTATTATTGCCTTGAGTTTCTTCTACCTACCAGATTTTTCCAATTCTCTTTAAACACCACGGTCTTTTTTTTGAAAATTTATATAGCAGTATAGTATTTTGCATTAACACAAATCTGTCAGAAAGGATTAGAGAATGACAATGTATTTGAACCTATATGTACGTAATTAATTAAAGACAATCGTGGGTATTACAATTAGTGGCGGAATCAACAATACATTGATCATTTCTTTCACCATAAGCAGTACTTGGAACTGAATTCTGTCTCTTGCTGCCAATTGTATCAGAAATCTCTTGATAGGCTGATTCAGAGAGCTTGGAGAATTCAGGTTGAACAGTGACAGAATGAACACCGTGTTCATGTAAAATGGATCTAATGTCACTAGCAATCAAAAGGAATCTTTCAGGATTGGCATCAACTTCAACGTGTAACGAAGAAATGAAGATATCTTCAGTCAAATTCCAAATATGGAAATCATGAACGGATTTGATTCCATTGATACCCAAGATTTCCAATTGAATGGCATCAGCAGAAACAGCAGAAGGAGTAGCTTGAAGTAAAATCCTAGAAGCACGTTTACACAATGGCAAGGCAGATGAAAAAATAATGGCAGTGATAATAAGGGAAATGACAGGATCAGAGTAATATTTCCAAGAATAATCGGTCTTCCAAATGAAAATGGCCGTGAGCATGACACCGACATTACCTAAAGCATCACCTAAAACGTGTAAGAAAACACCATGCATGTTCAAGGATCTGGCCTTCTTCTTCTTGTTCTTCTTTGATTCTAATTGAGCTTCCAGATCACCATCGTGTGAATGGGAGTGACCGTGACCATGTTCCTGAGAATGTTCATCAGAATGCTCATGGGAATGTTCAGTTGGACCGTTTCTTGGGGTGGAATGGTATTCGTTGTTTGGTTCCTCACAGTATGGATCAGTTGGAGTAGCAGTTTCTTGGTGGTTCAAGAGAGCAGAGGTTTCATTGACGACAGTTTGTGGTAATAGGCCATGAACTGAAATATCTTCAGCATCATCTTCTTCGGCTTCTGCTTCAGAGCCATGGGAATGGGAGTGACCACCACCACCGCCATGAGAGTGACCATGGTCATGGAAAAGAAACAAACCAATAATATTAGACAATAACCCAGCAGTCCCAACAACCAAAATCAACTTAGGATTGGTAATAACAGAAGGAGAAATCAACCTTTGAATAGCTTCAATCAAAATGGAAAAACACAAGGCCAATAGGAAAACAGCATTAATCAGAGCACCTAAAATTTCAGCACGTTTCCAACCATAAGTATACTTAGCATCTGCTTTCGACTTAGTTGCAACTCTAACTGCCCACAAAGCAACGATCAAAGAAAAGATATCGTTAAGCATGTGGAATGAGTCAGCAACCAATGCCAATGAGTGAACGGCATACCCAACGATAGCTTCTAATAAGAAGAAAAATGTATCAATCACAAGCAACGTGATAATACGGATTTCTTTACCTGTTAAGGCCATGATGTTTGCCGGTGAACGTGAAGGAACTTTATATATACCTGTGTGTGTGCGTAATCAACACAAAAACAAAAGTCTGCTTACGAATGGATGATATGTCGGGTGGGTAGTGAAGACAGTTGAATTCTTCGATGTTCCCAACAGTATATCAAATGTACGTGGTTCTTGGCAACAAGTGGCGGGGTACCTGTGGAGTTAAAGCAGAAACAATAGACGTATTAAGAGACAACAACGACGGATATGGAAGGTACTACCGAGTATTTATGCGTTTTCTTAACGTTGTAAGTACTCTTTTTTATTGACAACTAAAGGGAGCCCGATGGTTATACTTAAGTAACCGCTGTGGTTATAGTTAAGCAACCGCTGTGGTTATCCTGCACTTTCTTTCGCTCCTGATTTTGATTTTTCTGTAAATCAACAAAGGACGTTAACCGAGGTGCTATGGCTGCTGCTGCCTTTCGCGACTTTCGATGGTCGCGTAATTTGTTAGCTTTCGAAGTTCTTAGGGCTACTTCCCAAAGTCACGCGACAAACAGAAGGTGACTGCGATGCTACATTTAGGACTAATAATTTGTGCTAGTCCTATCCTCTTTTATCTTCTATTAGTCTAACTGATTGAGATTCCGGTCAACATTAAATATTTACGTAATTTTCTGTTTTTATCCAATATTCTCTATCTGAAAGAAGTAATTTCCTATGGGATGTATTCAAAAGATCATAACCAGGATTTCGATTCCGTACTACATTTACAACCTGCGAACGTGATACAGAATGGCCGTAACTCCGGGATGTTTAGTTAGCTACATACAAAGTAAGCGGAACCTTAACAAAGATAAATACGTTATAGTTGTTTTCCTCTGTGGCTGTGTGGGGTAACCTAATCAGGGTGCTCTTCTTAATTATGCATCTAAGCCTTAGCAATGAAAGCAGTCTTAATTTAGTAGTAAAATATTTAATCGAAGTCAGTTTTCTTCCAGATCTCAATTTACTTCTTAAATTGATATCTCAAGTAATGATATGTAACAACTCGACCTTCCTTGATCTTATCGTTCACTGCACAACTAACCTCAATGCCCGAGATATAATTCTATCACGTACATAACAATAGTCTTTTGGTTTTCTGTATAACAATTTATAAATTAACGGTCTAGTGATAGTATATATAAGAAGCAAATAAAGGAATTGAATAAATATAAGCAAGGAAGAAACGTGTTGATCTCAAATCAGGTACTATCACTGCTTTGCTCTGCCTTAGAACCAAGAATATCGTCAATATTCTGGAAAAGATCAGCTTGTTCAATGGCATCGATATATTCAGCATCAGTCAAGTTAGACTTAGGACCAACGTATTTGCCCTTTTTATAAGCGTAATAATAGACGACTGAGAAAATCCAAGAAGCAGCGTTCAAAACAATGGAGTAATTCATAGTAGTCTTAGTTACGGTGGTACCGGTTGGCATACAGGCAATGACAATGACAAAGGTCATGAAGAAAGTACCTAAGATGACCATAGCTGGAGATAAAACCTTGCCCAGGTAAAACGCACCAGGTCTGAACACATCTCTCCCTGAAGTGATTCTTAAAATTTGAGGAGTCATCCATGAGATGTAATTCCCGATAATGGCAATTGAGAAAAGAGCATTGGAAGCTTCAGTGCCAATAAGAACCAAAAGGGCAATCGCAGCTGAAAGACCACAGACAAAGAAAAGGGAACGTAAAGGAACAGCAAGCTTTTCATTGACAACTTTGAAGAATCTAGAGAATGGTAAACCTTCATCTCTAGCGAAAGCCCAGGCTTGTCTTGAAACAGCAGTGACGACTGAAGATGCCATCAAGAATTGGCAAAAAGCGGCCAAGGAAATGAAAGCAATAGCCCAGTTTTTCCCTAAGGAATTGTAGAACATTTGAGCCAAAGGTTGACCGGAAGGAGTGCTCAAAACGGAAGGGATATCTGGGCCAATACAAGCATTGATCACAATTAAAATCAAGAACCCTAGGATCCAACAGACGGAGATGGAACCTAAGATCCCAATAGGAACGTTTCTAACAGGGTTCTTAACTTCTTCGGACATATGAACACAAGAGTCAAAAGCAGCAATGGTCCAACAAGCAGTCATGAACCCGAACTGGAAGAAGGCCCAACCTGGAGTCCAGTCGGATAGATTTTGCACCTCACCAAAGATGTATTTGGCGTCGTTAAAACCGACAGTTCTATGAGTCCCGATAGGTAAGGCAATGAAAAAGATGACAATGAGAAGATTGTTGGCAATGATCGATGTGGTTTGCAGTCTGGAGGTGTTCTTGGAAGATAGACAGCAAACCAGCAATTCAACACAAATAGCAGCGACTAAGACCCCATATGTCTTACCAGAGGTGATTTCGAAATCCCCGTCTTTGGAAATATAGACAGCGGATAAAACTTGAGCAGCAAACCCGTAGGTAATGGAACAAACACCACCAGCAAGGGCAAAAGTATTGGCAATTCCAATGAAAAACGACAATGGGATCTTCAAGGAAGGTGGAGCATAGTAATTAGTCCAGTAGTACAACCCACCAGAAGTAGGCAATGAACTGGCCGTTTCAGCCATAGGAACACCAACACAAATCAAGATTAAAAACCCACTGATAAACCAACCCCAAAGTAAAGAAACAGGACCGTTACCAAAAAGCCCTGTTCCCATTAAGGTGATAATGGAAGGCAATAAACCCATAATGGAGAAGGCAATACCAAAACAACCCAAACCGGACATGGTACGTTTCAATTCTTGTTTATAACCAATTTCAGCCAATAATTCTTCAGCATTGTGCACTTTGAGAGGATCGATTTCATGCACTACACCTGCACCAGTTTTACTGGTAATGGAACGGATCGAACGAAGTTGATGGAGTTGAGACGCCGATAATGTTGTCGAGAGTTTGGTAGTGAGATCTTGACCAGACATCGGAAAGCTCTTATTTTGAAACTGGATTAGCAGGGGAAAGCATACTTCTTGAGGTATTAGATTCGTTTTTAGAAGAATGAAGTGCGGATCTTAATGCCTTTATATAACATGAATGCGATGTGCTTGCATCATGTAATGCAGCTTTGCTGTTGATTGGCAGAGGATAGTAAACCATACTAGTTGATAGATTACATTTAGCCTGATAATGACTATTTCGCAGTCTGCCAGATTCCCGCGTGAAAAAATAGTTTGGTATCCAGCGTCAGGTATCTTATAATGGGCGGAGAATTACTAAGTTACTGGTAGCGCAGTTTCGGGTAAATCATGTTGGTCGGCTGACAAGCAGTGGTATCATATATTATTCTAGAGGTCAATCAGACCCATTCATCCGTGGTGAAGAGATATTTAGTGCTTTGAGCCTCAGATAGGAATATGCGCGGAACAAAGTATCTATCAAGCAGCGCTCGTAACCTTGCCGGACTGGGATAAACGATGATAAGAAAATCCTAAATGCAAACCGGCGGCCTGAAGCGGAATTTCGAACATTTTGTTATCTATGCCGCGAATATTTCCCCATTAACCCCAATCACGTGCAGAATGCTTAATCGAATTAGTGGATGACAGTTTACGGGCGGGGGGTTTTTTATCGATTTGTGACAATTCAAAGACGGATCGTATAATAAAGATACGGGGTTATGCATATGTGCTCGATATTTATTTCTCCATTTGTAAGCTCTAAGACGTTGGATCGTCCGGTTAAATGAACCAATATATTCATCCAAATCATATGATTGTGCCAACTACATTGGCTGATTGCTGATTGTATAATACATGATAGCTTTGAGCGGCTTAGATGTAAGCATTTGATAGCTTTTACATTTGGTACTCCATATTAACGCAATCAGCAAAGACTGTTTGTATTTACTTCGATATCAATGGTTGAATAACAGTGAGATCTATCAATCTGGAACAAGAAACACAGTTAAATCTGTGGAGTTTGGCTGTTATCTTCTAGGAGAACCGCATACAGAAGAAGCACATGTGCTCAATCTGTGATATTACTCCCATTGCAGAAATTTCGAATGTATGACGTCTAATATACTACTTCACAATATTCCAGGCAAAAATATGAAAATCTAAATGTATTGAACCTATGTCTACTCTGATATATATGAGAAGCTGATCAACATGAAGTACAAGATTAACAGATAGTGCTCTATATGCCTTATTATTTGTGAGAACGGAGCTAATATGGTTTATATCTCTTGTCATTCTTGTCCTTTTTGGACTTTCTATCTTTCTTATCCTCTTTTTCCTTCTTTTCCTTCTTTTCCTTCTTTTCCTTCTTTTCCTTCTTTTCCTTCTTTTCCTTCTTTTCCTTCTTTCCCTTCTTCTCCTTCTTTTCCTTCTTTTCCTTTTTGTCTTTCTTTTCCTTCTTCTTGATTTCTTCTTCACTTTCACTTGAAGAGGAGTCTTCCTTATCTTCAGCTTCAGAAGTAACTGTATCGTCAACATCACCCATTTCAACATCATTCTCAGCTTCAAAGAAGTTTTCAGGCACCTTAATCTCGAAATCATTCTTCCAAACTCTCAAGTTCCCATCTTCCCCACCTGTGAAGATCAAATTAGAGCCTGGCTTAACATAAACATCTCTGATGACTTCCTCACCATGTGCACTATTCAAGTTGATAGAAGTGGATAAATCAATTGACTCATTGCTAAAACTATGCAACTTGGCAAAGTTCTTGGAGTTAGAACCCATGGCAACATACCCAGGATACATATCAACGACATATTCACAATCCCATTGTTCTCTGATATCACCAAATAATAAAGGCTTAGGCTCTGTAACCTCTTCACTGGTCATATCGTTAAGTTCATGGATGGCAAAGGTTTCCATGTGAGATAAAGTGTAGATTCTATTAGCACTCAACCAACCTGCAGAATGGATAGAATCAAAAGTGATCGTTTGCAACAAAGCCTCGTCCTCTTCGGGTTCTTTCAAGTTGTAAATGTTGACATATCCATCGGTTGACCCACTTAACAATAAATCGTCTCTTGTAGGATGGAACTTAATCTCTGTAATATCATCATGATGAGAATCAACAAATGACCTTATCTTTGCACCGGCGTTTCTCAAATCCCACATGTGTAATTCTGAATCAGCTTGTTTCAATTCAGTACCAGCGGCTAATAAATGACCACCTGGATTACCATCCAATGATAAAAATGGGATCTGTCTCTCATTATGGAATGTGAAAACTGGGTTATCATTTGAAGTTCTTAAATCCCACACCTTGACAGAATCATTGGCTGCAGTACCAACAAGATTTAGACCATCCAATGATCTCATTCTATTAATGGACCCATCGTGTGCTTTGATCACTCTTGTTGGGGCAAAATCTCTAGTTGGTTGTTTATCAATTGGATATAATTTGATAGACCCATCACTGAACGAGGCAACTAAACCATGGTTCTTTAAAGGGCTTAAGTTAAGAACCCAGTTGTCCCCGTTAGCATGGAAGGTAATTGGTGTTGCGACTGGCATGCTGAGAGTAGTAACTAATTGATCAATAGTTAAAGGGCCTTAAAACGACTTTTACTAGTGAGTACCCATCTGCATATTGGCATATAAAATTTTAAACAGCAGAGTGATATATGATCACGTGCCACAAAAATTTGCTGACATAATCAACGTCCTAGATATGAATTGATCTACAAGTTATATGACCGAGGGAGGACAGCCGCTTAGAAAAGCTACAAACAAAAAAATTCTCTTGATAAGCTCTGTGAATCATTTTCAGTTTAGAGCACAGACCTAAATAACATCATATACATAGTAGCTATAGCAATCTTCCTTCTCTTTCCTTTGCTTCTTGATCCTGTTCGATTTTCCTTTTCTGCTTATCCAACTTCTCTTTACTGAATTTCCCTTTATTAGTACCATGGAAAGTATGAGATAGTTCCTTATAGGCTTCCTTGGCTGATATTTGTCTACCTTTATTATCATAATAAGTTAATTTGATCTCCGGGTTGTAAACTGTATTTGTACCATTTGACTTTTTGGTGATGGAATGTTTATCTTTTAATTTATCAAGTTCTATGTTGAGATACTGTTCCTTTTCTAATTTGGATAATCCTGTTCCGTTCTTCTCAAATTCAGATTTTAAACGTTCCTTGAGGATACGAACATCAATATCGTAGTTGATTTTGTGTAATTCCATCTCTTTTCTATGCCTTTCATTGATTTGTTCTTGTTTGATCTGTTCTGGTGTTTTCTCCTTGACAACATTCTTGGATTTAAGGAAAGATAAAGTCGAAGCTATACCACCACTAAAATCTAATGATTGTGTAAGGTCCATGGAGGAGTCCTTCTCCATTGGTTCAGGAACTTGTTCAGATAATCGAGAAGCATTGGTTCCTTCTGCATTTTTATCTCGTGAAGCTTGAGAACTTACATTTGCCTGTGTAACAACATTTAATGTTTCCCTTTCGCCTTCTTCAGCTTCATCTTCAGCTTCCTGCACTTTAATAGAACTTAAAAACTCTGTATTTTCATCATAAACCAATCCAAAATCCCTATTTTTTAAATTTCGTTTTTGTTCTTTAGCTTCCTCTTCCAGATCTTCTTGGATTTCTTTAGCCAATTCTTCAGGAGTCTTTAAAATCTTCTTTCTGTTGAACATGGCATCTCTACGTTGTTTCGATAATCGAGTTTGAATGAACTGATCATCCGTAATGTTGTAATCTTCGTCTTGTAATTGAACTTTGGTCATTGGGCCTGTCGATATCTCTCTCCTCCGTGCGTTGCTGCTGTCTCTGGATTTGTTCTTATTCTTTAACTTCTTCATTTTGATTGGTTTGACTTTCGCATAATCATTCCCCAATTCTTTATTATCCAGCTCATCTTCACTTTCAAAAGAAAATTCAATCTTCTTTCTTTTAGAATTACTATCTTCATCTTGTTCTACTGATTCCAAATTACGCTTAGTAGAACCAGCACCAACTTGAATAACACCACCCTCACTTAGCATAAACCCCTGATTCTCGTCTTTATTTTCTTTCAATCTTTCTTCATAAGTTTCCATACGTGATTTCTCCATACCAAACTGACCGTTTCCTCTCGTCTGCAGACGTTCTTTCACTTGATCTTCAGTTCTCTTCTTAGAGACAAGTAGTTCTGATTCCAATTCATCTACTTCTTCATAGATTGATTGGTCCTTGAAAGTAAGCACTACAGTTTCTTGGTTTAGGTCTTGAAGATCTAATAAATTATGGGAGACTTTCATTCCAGAAAGATCATGGTTATCTTGTTCCCTATTGTTGAATCGCTTACTCTTTTTCACACTATTAGTTGATGTCGTCGTTTCTTCTGGTTTCATCCCAATCCTGTTAAGCCAATCATCATTACCTTGGCCTACTTTGCCTCCTTCTTCTTCTTCAAGATCATCCAATATACTTCTAGAAACAATTTTTTTCCTCTTATTGGCTGCTTTGGTCTTCGCTAATTCTAATTTGGCCTTAATAACAGAGTTCTTCTCTTCAGCTTGTTTAGCCTGTTGATATTGCTCTGTTGTCTGCTGTTGAATAGATGCAATTACCGAAGGTTCAGGAATAGGTTTGAGACCAATAGATAATCGAAGTTTATTTGTTTCACTTAATGAAATAGAGTTGTTGTTTGCACCGGAAGAAGATGAAGGGTGCGCCGCTGGTGGTGGTGATGGTGATGGTGGTGGTGGTGGCGATGTGTTATTTGACGGCAATGGAATGGGTTTCAATCCAAGCAAGATACGGATCTTATTGGTCTCCTCAACCGATATGGATTCTTCATAGGTCATTTTCTGTGTGGGGGGTATGTTATTCTGGTTAGGTGAATGTGGAATCGATAGGCGAAGTAACAACAACGGAATGAAGTTCTTCTAAAGTTTAAGTGCTTATACTACAGGTTGATAATTTTTAAGAAAAAAACAAATGGTAATTGCACGTGCCTTTGACTTAGGGTTTGCTGATATCCACAATTAAGTTGATTTGAACAAAACTATCACGCATTCGCCTGCATGTCCTTTGGTAACAACTTCAACGTCTCTACCATCTGCCGCCGTCGCCGGGCAACATTAAAGAAAAAAAAGCTTGAAGCAAACCTATGAACACTCTTCCGAAGAGTTTAGCAGACTAACGGAATAGTGCAGTGATTTTTCAATATTCAAACCCACCATACAATGACATCTAAGAAGAGACCGTAAGTCTTTTCGTATCATCAAACCGTGTATTTGTCACCAGTTGGTTCATTTGAAAATATTAACCATATCCATATATTAGCCTTGATGAATCTGAAGAAGGTTCCACAACATTATCCCAAGCTGGTCCAAGGACCAAACTTGCTACTCCAGAACCAGAAAATGTCGAGATCAGCTCAGAAGACCTTCAGAAATATATTCACAGACAGTCACAGAAATTATCAAACTTCATAAATATTCTGAATTCTCTTCGTGGGTTCGTCGTGCCCTTTATTTATAAAATCAACGAAGAATTCAATCAAGTTCTTTTATTCAATAGATATAACAATGTGGAGCTTTATAATCTGCTGAAAATGTTGTTCTTACATTTCAACTTGTTTTATAAACAAGGGTTGATCTTACAGAAGATTGAAACTCAAGGCGATGACGAATTGTTCAAACATGTTAGCAAGGAATTGTCATGGGAGGAGAATATGCTAGTTATCGAATTTATCATTGAAGCAAAAAAGGCTGGGTTAACGCTAAAGGATATTGAATAGGTGTAATGGAAATACAAAATATCGATTTGCCTGTCGTAGCTGAACATATTATATTGATACCAAGCTTCCTGCCCTTTACTAGATAGTGGCTCCTTTATATGCAATGCAAGCCACTTGTACCTTATAGGATTAGGGCAAATTGGCTACTGTCTTTTAGTATAATAATAATGATAATAATATTCTTTCTGCAGCTAAAGTATTACAATTAAACAGGCTATAAATGTCAAAATCAAAACGACGCTTTTCAAAGAGAGGTCATAAGGATACAAAAGTCCAAGCCGAACAATAAACCAGCAGCAAGTTAGAAAAAAAAATCAAATAAATGAACAACAAGAAAACAGATAACAAAACAGAGAGAAAAATCACAGCAAAAAATAGAAAGGGATAAAACAAGAAACGATAGCCACTTATAAGGAAAACGAGGCGCAATGAAGTGAATAATGAAGTAGTATGATGAACGCCAGATGAAAACAAAACTAATCAAGGCACAAAAACTTAAGCGGCAATGGAAGCAGGTTGGTGTTCACCGGCCCATTGTTGTTCAGCGTCTTCTTCTTCAACTTCTTCTTCTTCGTCTTCGTACTCTAATTCGTCGGCTCTTCTGATAGACAAAGTTGGCTTGACGACAGCTTGGTCCAAAGTCCAAGAAGCAAGGGCGTTTTCAGCATCAATGATGATTTGCTTGGAGGCCTCGTAACCGTCGTAGGCTGGTCTGGTTTCACCTGGGGTGACTGGAGAGTCGTCTAATAATTCCAAAAGAGCCTTACCGTAGCCGGCAATCAAAGCGAGCTTTTCAGAGTGTTCTCTTAAAGAGTCGAATTGGTAGTTGAAGGCAATCTTTAACTTTTCTCTGGTGATGTTGGACAATTGGGCTTCGGCAACTAAGGATTCGGCTTCAGCTCTGACCAATTCTTGTTCCAAGACAACAATCTTTGGGGATTGTGGGTCCTTGTACTTCAAGTAGGCAATCTTGTCGGTGATACGTTCCTTTCTTTCTCTTGATGGTTGGACAGAACCTTCAATGTCTCTGATGGACTTAATGGTCAATCTGTACTGGTCGTAACGGTCAATGAATTGGTCTTCCAATTCACCGATTTCATAGATTAAAACACCCAACTTGTCAGTGATATCGGAAACATCGTCGTCGTTGTCTTCACCCCAAATGGACAATTGCTTGGCAACTTCTCTTCTTTCGTTGGCGACAACTTCAATACCTCTCAAGACGTTCTTTTCGATTTTGACTAGTTGAGATAACTTTCTGGATAATTCTGGGCCAAATTGACCAGCAGTTTGTCTTCTAAGAGAGGAGACTAAACCACCCTTACCGAAGAAACGACCGGAACGGGTGGAAGAAGGTGGTGGTGGTGGAGCTTGTAATTGGGAAGCAGTTGGAGCTCTGGAGTTTCTTAAGGAGTATGTTCTATGCATAGTGAATGAATGTGTGTATGAAGGGGTTTGTTTAATTGAATAGCTTTCTAAAACCAGTACAATTGAGTTCGTCAGTGGCGTTTTGAAGTTGTTGGCAGTGGGGCTTTTCGAAGTGAAATTGGCGAGATTAAATACTACCAGCTTTTGAGAAACTTGTCGAATCACTGGCAAATTTCCCAATTGGGGCAGTGACGGGGGGTGAAAGGCAATCACGCGCACCGCCAAATTACACGCAGCTCGCCCAATTCTCCAGGAACTACAAAAATCGGGACTACAAAAACCGGAACTACAAAAACCGGAACTACAAAAACCCAAGGCAGTAGTTGGAAGCAAATGATTAATACCACTACCAATGGCTGAAACAACTTACTTAGACAAAATAAATCTCGTTCCTGGTGTCATTGACCTCATTGCTCTTTTCATTGGCAAGCTTTCCAGCTTTAAAACTTCCAAATAATAGACCCACACCCAATCGCTTGCTATTATACGTCGAAGATTCGCAGTCGAAATTTCACATGACTGTGCATGGAAGCCTCTTTTAATTCTGCCAAATTACCTAAATCGGAAGTGACGCGCTCATAGACATCTATCCGAAAAACGCCAATCGTTCCATTTAGCGTAAATTCCGGGCCGCAAAAGCTAGCACGATTACGTCGTTATTAGTTACTGCATTCAATTTTGGTTAAGATTAACAGTCCAAAAAGAAACGCCGAGTGCTCCACATACGTTTAAAATCACTTACAGTTTCAAGATAAGATGTTACATTAGAAGATACTTGTTTAGAAAAAAAATATATTTTCGATACGATTAAACAATAATGCAGGTATGTTTCAACCAGAACTAGTCGAAATTACTTGTTAGTTAACTTGATCATGAAGCGAATCACAATAGCAAAAGACAAAGCTCGTTAAATAAAAGAAAAAGACAAATTCCATCCCAAATCAAAAGGTACAATTAAAACTCAAATCCAAACAGAAAAAAACAATTTGAAGATTCGTAATAATTATCAGAGTAGCGGTTCATAGTTCTCAACATTAAATGGTTCTGTAAGACTAATCGATTTTGAAATCATCAGAATATATGAAATGGGACGATAACTGTCGTTTCTCATTCTACTCCATGTTGCTATTGTTGATATAGAGTTATAACATACCTTTCCCTAGCAGTGTTGGTTAAACTAATTGTAATCAGTAGGTCCTCGGAGGGTTTGGAATGCAACGGTTTAAGCTCAAAGCTTTTTGAAATTTTTAAACTGATTTGGCAGCTTGGGTGGGAATTTCGCGACTGCAGAGAAATTTTCCCACAAATTGTTAGGGCAACGTCAAAGAGAAAACACTTTTTAAAGATTGTGATCACATGATTTCTGAAGGAGGTGAAGCAGAACTTCGCGATAATCTTTGAATGAGGTGAGGGGTTGGTTTGGTCGGCTCGGACAAATTCGATCTGGGACAAATGCAAAAAGAAAAAAAATGACCAATGTCTCAAGCGCCGCTTATAGAGAATTTTGGATTGTTTACAGTCTTGATCAGCAAACGGTCTTTTTTGGCTGAAGGAAACACGTTCGCTGAAGTTTCTCCGTGTTTACTACTACTTCTACTGTAGACAGCCGACCGTTTGTACGAGTTGACTTCGTAAGTGAGTAGAATAAACTTTTATATAGGCATGTAATTGCCCCATGGCTTGCAGGCAACTCGATTCAGATGCTGCTCAGCTTGTCCAATGTTTTTCCGGAGGCCGATCCAGCGTAGTTCTAACGGTAAACCCTAGTACTGTAAATTTTAGCCTTATAAGAGAATAGCCTAATCCTATTACAAGATTATAGTTCGTACATGCTTTGATTAGTAACAAAGGAGACATAATTCATTATATTGTACAGAGCTCTAGCGAATGGCATAGAAGTATTATAAATGAAGTTGAACATAAGAAAAATAACTTCATGCCGAGTAAATATTATATGCAAGTGCTTTTTTAGTGTTTTTTGATAGTAAAGTGTGAATGAGTGAGGAAATTTAAACTTGTTCTGAAGACTTTTGAGCTTCGAATCTTTCAAGGTCGAAATCTGGCTTTAAATCACTTAGTTTGAAAGCCTTGATCTTTTCGATTCTTTCACCGAAACCAAAGTCAGGTTGGTTCAATGGAGAGTCTTCACCTTGGTAGACAAAGAAATCGTAAATGAAAGCACCTAGCAAAGCACCGATAAATGGAATGACTATTGGAACCCAGAAGTAGTGGTGGCCGTTTGTGAACATTCCAGATGGGTAACCAACAGCGGCAGCAGCAATTCTTGGACCGAAATCTCTTGCCATGTTTATGGCATATCCGGTTTGGTAACCAAATGCAGAACCAATAGCGAAAATTAAGATCCATAAACCGTAAGGGAAAGAAGGACCTAAGGCAGCGTTGTATGGATCAGTCATGGAGAAGATACCAAATTGTAATAAGGCGGTACCAACAAGTTCAGATGTGACTTGACCTCTGGTGCTTAAGAATTCTTGTGGGAAGGTACAGAAGATACCACCGGTACCGAATTCGCCAACAACTTGTCTGACACCCCCGTCAAAGTGATCAATGGATTCCTTGTAAGTGGCAAAGACAATTAAGGAACCAATGAAACCACCGAAAACTTGGGACAAAATGTAACCTGGAACCTTTCTCATTGGGAATCTTCTGAAAACAGCTGCGGAGATGGTCACAGCTGGGTTTAAGTGGGCACCAGAGATACCAGCAGAAGCTTGGTAACCAAGGAAAACAGCAGAGGCCCAACACATGGCAATGGTTGTGTAGTTAGCAGCACCACCGGAGGAGACCTTCAATTGGGCAACAACACCGTCACCAAACATGATTAAGATCAAAGTCCCAATGAATTCGGCTAAGTATTCTCTGAAAGCGTATCTGAACTTCTGGACAAAGTTGTACATCTTTGGCTTGGTGTGATGGTGGTAAGAACCATTGGTGGCAGCTCTTTCTAAACCGGAGCTAGGAGCTAGAGTCATGCAATGTTAGTATTTGTTAGGAGAGGGGTGAAATCAGCAAGAAAACCTATGCTATGCTATGCTGCTTTCATTTTTAATATACTCTGAAAATTATCTAGAAGAAATCCCACAGGTTATACAAATATTAGATCTCAGGGTTTCTCTCAGGATTTCCTCACCAGATTCGGACTGATTATTCCAATAGCCGAGGCCGGACAAAAAAGAAATGACGCTTGTTGCTGCTGCCAAGCGTTCGCACGCTGCCAACACATGAGATCGAAAGACCACAAAGAAACAGCCCATGATGAAAACAAAGCTAGCTCTGGTGATGTTGAAAGCAAGGGAAACCTGATCTTCAAATATTAATAAGCGGGGATTCATTCCGTATGGGCATATCGAAAACAAAGAGCTCTTGCTCCTGGAAAAGGAAGAGGAACTTACCAACTGGTTTACCAGGTTGGTCTAAGTATTCGGATTGGATGTCGTCAGAGTGGAAAACTTCTGGTTTGCTACCTTCAGCCATTTTGGTCATATATGTAATTTGATTTGTTAGTTATGATTAAAGCGATAAAAGTAAGTCTGAGGATGGGGATTTGCAAAGAAAAACCTGGAGAAATCCTTCTTAATTTATACATTTCCGAGGACCAGGATTGGACATGATCATATGTGGGTATTTTGGCTTTTTTTCTTACAAGAGATCTCGCAAACCGTTCGCAGTCCGAATGAATACCCAGAGACCAAAATTGCATGCGGACAGACGCAGGAAAAAAAGCTCAAGAGCCTCACAAATTCTGTAAAAAGGTGGAGAAATTATTATTTAGCACTGGCCATTACCGATCTCCACCAAAATCGACCCGCCAGATTCCTAGGTCAACAAGAAAAACGACTACCTGATTTGTGTTTTTGTAAGCCTTCGGGTTTTAGCGCTCTTTGTTTGTTACGATTTATATATGTTCTTTACAACGGTTTTCTCTGTTTAAGTTTGCACTGCTTGGATACCAACGTGTTTCTTTACCCCATACTACTTCATATCGGTAAATGTAAGCATCCCCAGATTTTTAGCAGTACCATTCGTTACATCTTGGGGTATCTACGAACTCTGATATAGCCTATGTCAATTGGACATTTTGCAAGAATTCTCCCGGCTTTTTTTTTGATTTGGCCAAACAATGAAAATTTTCGCCCAGCCCCATTACCCCGGGGATACTGTCTACGGGTACATTTGCCACAAAAGCCCCGCCTACAGGCTACGGACTTAAAGCCGAGGCTACGGACTTCCACCGATATAGCCCCGATATATAGGCTATATCTTCAATTTCTCTTATATGCCAGCCAATTATGGCTTGCCACTCTCATAAGATTCTATTGTTTTGAAGTTCTAAACTTCGCTCTAAACTTGAACCTTCTTGATGTTTCCGTTTCATTTCTTTTTACGCACCGTTCTGTTCGTCAGGTTAAATTTTTAAAACTCAAGATCTCAGATTTCCTTCTTCCAACGATCGCACGGAATATTTTCGTCTTGAATTTAATTTTCCCCGCCGGCGCCGGTGCCGTGGATTTATAGAATTTGATGCAGCAAACGCACCCGAGAGAGGGCCCTGCTTACAGCATAGATCTCTGTAAGAGGTTTAAAACACCGTGTCAGCCGTTTCTATTGTGTTGTGGGAAAAAATGAACTTCAGCAAAATAAAACGGCCGAGGCTTGTTTTGCTTAATCCCGGAGTCATATACTCGGGCGAACGGCAGAGATAAGAAGTAGGTCCTAATATTTCCCGAAACTGGAGACTTGAATGTGTATCAAAAGAATATCAAGGAAATTTTTGAAAATAGGGACAAATGCAAAAAAAAATAAAAAAAAAAAAGTAAATTTACAGTTTCCTTCTTAAGGAGACGCACCCACACAAGTAGCTAGCCATGTCCTGACGAGCCAAGCATTTTCTTTTAATCTACTATGTGTAGGTCAAGAATTAAAATCACGGCATGATTCCTCAAACTAGAGACTAAAGGGAGGTGTAGTGTATAAATGAACCATTTCTAATCTGAATGAGACAAAGTTGGACAGAAGTCCAATAGAAGTCTAATAGAAGTCACGTGAGATGAAGTGCAACAAAATATTGCAAATCTAACAATTTTCATCAATAAAAACACACTAGTAGCTATCTAGAGAAGACCATATTGGATGAAGGATTAGTCCTTCTCTGTAGAACTACAACTCTATACGCATTTATTGATCGTTTGAACATAGCTTTGGTGCTGGAGGCTATGTGAGAATCATGAGAGTATGGACCATTTTCCCCCGGGCATTGAACCTTTGAGTTTTTTACGGGCAGACACATTGGGAAAACCTCCGGGGTCTTGAAACTTGGAAAAATCAACCGAGGCAGGGTTCCATCTCCAGGACATGTGGTCGGGTTGATTTTGCGGAAAGTGGAGAGACAGGAAAATTAGTCGTGACTCCAGTTTTGCCGTTTACATGATGTCGTTTGAGGATTGTGGGGATACATTGATACTGTCAACATATATTTAAAATATCATATCTTTAAGCAGCTTTCTTTTAATGTTTCTCATGATCGTGAAATTATCAATTAGAATCAAAACTTAATCTTTGCGGCTAGATTCTTTTAACTATAGGCTATTTGCATGCAGCAGGTACATATACAAGCGATTTTATTAACCGCCAGGCGGTAAGCGAGGCTAAATTCTACGCGCTAGTTCGTAGGCTATTTAGTGCAGGATTGTGCATGCGTGAATCACCCAATATCTATTTGGTATTTGATTGATAATTCTACAAAAAAGCCGGGTTTTCACAACATAATGGCTTGTCATGAATATTTATTAATTCTAAAAAAACCAAAAAAAAAGACCCAAACCCTAAAGATAGATTTTCCAGAAATCTTACTAACTCAAGATCTAATTTTTTAAAATAATTTATATTTGTCAATGTATAAAGCAATGTAACCAAAAGTTCAATTTCAAAAATGATATTTTTTCTCTATGACGTTTCTATGGATTTACCCTATCCCTCTAAGAGTGCACGGGAGGACAGAATTAAGAGGTTTTCGGTTAATAGATAATTTGAAGCCAATTTTGTCATAAAGATTGTTTTGTCCGACATCTATCGGAAGGCTCCGAAAGTATAACCTGAACGGCGTCTTTTTATTAATTGTACATCTAAACTTTAAGTATGCATGCAGAACTGGGACCTCTCTTAATTTAATAGTATGAAATTAACTGGCGTCAATTTACTTTTTAAATTGAGTCCTCATGTCATAATGTGTAACCTAACCTTCCTCTCTCTTTCCTACCCTAAATATAACTCACGTGCATCACATTTTTATAATATTATATGTATCTCAATTGGACACAAAATTTATAAATTATGTTTTGATAGGATCATAAGTAGACTATAGATGAACCATTTTGTCTTTCAAAGACAGAGAAACGTCAGCACTTCCAATCTAGCCGAGTGAGTTGGAAATGAACCTGGAAATGGACTTGGAAATGAATTTGGATATGAACTCCATGTTTCTGAATATTGAGCGCCAGTTCTATTGCTTTGATTTGAATTTGTCAATTATCAGCAGCCCAGTTTGGTACTCATAATGTTTTACCGGATTCTGACTGACTGAGACGTAGTTTCAAAATCTCGATACCCAAATCGACATTCTTACTGATCGATTCTTCCCATCTATTACTCAAATAATCCAACATTGGCTTAACCTCTTGTTGCTTAATAGCTCTGTACTCATTCAACTGGTTAATCCTCTGTCTCTTATTACTGATCTCCTCCTGTATGAGATCATTTGAGTGCTTTAATTGGGAATTGTTAATCAACCATTGATTCTTACCAAATTTCAGATCTAACAGACTGGACTGCTTCTTAAGATAAGTGTAAACCATTGAAGTTTTCAAAATATCTTCGTTTGTCAAATCATTGTATCGGCTCAAATCGATACCTCCCAGTGTGAATTCGTCAATGTTGTCGATCTGTTGGATGTCTTTGATCAAGGGAATGCTCAAAACCTCAGGTGTGATTGAAGGATGAAGTTTGGTGGTGTCTTGATTGGTGAGCTCTTCGGCTATCAGTTGGTCTATTTGTGATCTTTCTAAATCTGAGATTTCTTCATCGATGTAAGGTAATAAGTCCAAAGGTTCATAGTTCATTCTGTGGAGGTTTTTTTATTTGTATTTTTGGTTTTCCAATAAATTCAGCTTTTAGGTTTATCTCCCTTCTCTCTCTTGTTTTTTTTTTGATAATGAGCTAAGGGCAGACTGAGAATTACACGTGTAGATCTGTATAATTACATAGGCTCCACGCGTAAATTTCAGCACTAAGAAAATGGTCGCACTTCAAGTTTTTTTTCAACAGCGAAGAAGCCGGCTGCTATGAAATGGTTCAAGGGCATCTTGAAAGACATAGATTTCATTAAAGGAGACTCTTAAAGAACCCATATATCCACCAAAATGCTCCGTCTTACCAGAGGTTTCCACCAAACTGCCAGAACCTTGAACGAGTCGTCTGTTCAAGTTGCCAGAACCCAAATTGATGAATACTTGCAATACTTCAAGACCCAAAGAGAATTGAGACCATTGGTGTACAGAAAGAAAAACTCTTCTGAATTATTATCCAGAGATTTGTTCGACGAAGAAACCAAGTCTAGAATAGTACCATTAGATCCACCACAATTACCAGCCAAGTCTGCCCTTTCCAAATTGATACAAAGCTCAGAATCCGTCGATGCGTTGTACAAGATCAGAGACGAATTGTTGGCTCTTTCCAAGAAGCCAAAGTTCGCCACCGGCGAACACCTCAACGTCTACTTGGAGAAGTCTGCCGAGTTGAACAAGCTTCCACATGCCTTGACCTTCATCTACTCGCAAAAGACCTTGAGGGAATTATTGAACCAAGAAAACCTGAACTTGATCTCCACATTCCTTTACTTGAACCCAAACAAGAACCTTGAACAAAAATTACAGAAATTGACCACGGCCTCTCAAAAGATCAGATCTGGAAACTTGATCTCCAAATTATTGAAGGCCTCTGTCTATTCACAATTCAAGGCTGAGATCCCAGCTGAACTATTAAACGAGATCAGATCAGCCAGCAAATTAGAATCTGTGCCACAATTAGATTTGACTAAAGGTACCGGTAACCTCGCCAAACAATTCACTCAAAACAGAACCTTATACTTGCAATTGAAGCCAGTTGACCTAGAACTCTCTCAATCCGATTTGGCGACCGTTGAATCCGTGCAACAAGTTTTACAGTTCGTTAAAGATTTCGAAACTGTTAGTGCTAAGTTGAACAAGCGCAATCAATTTGAAGAATTGAAGGAAAAGTCTCTTTTTGAATCCGCCAAGAAGGAGCAAGAAAAAGAAGCTCCTGCTGAGGAATAAGAAGCTAACTAAGCTATCGATATTACTATGAACATCTTGTAAATAAAAAACAGACAAAACAGTTAATAAACATTTGGTAAATCAAGGATCGTTTTACTGTAGGCTTGACGCTTAGTCAGCGCATTTCGCGCTTTCATAAGTTTGGAACCGGGCAGCGGCCGATTTGGATTAAAAAAATTTGAATCATCACCAATGGCTCAGAGGCTATAAAGAAAGTGAGTTTACAATACCTTTTGTCCATAATTACCGGAATTGTAGAGATAGATACACACAGATCAGCTATGACTGAAATGAAACCAGAGGTTACAGACTCCAATAAGGAACCCAAGAAACAACCACAACCACAACAACAGCAACAGCAGAAAAAAGAACAAGAAAAGAACCCAGATGGCACTCCAAAACTGACTAACAAAGAGTTAAAGGAATTGAAGAAACAAGAGAAATTAGCCAAAAGAGCAGCCCAAAAGGAATCTGCCGGTATTGTTTCCAAAGTCACTGCTGAGCAAATCGCACAAAATAAAAACAAGAAGAACCAACCAGTGGTGGAAAAAGTCAAGCCAACTGTTAAAAAGCCAGAAAAGAAGAACTCCCTTTTCAGCCATTTAGAAACGAAAGAACATAGAAACGAATTATCGCTGACCCAATCGCAATCCATCAACCAAATCCATCCATCTGTCATTTCTTTGACTCTGAAGATCTCTTCTTATTCCATCGTTGGGTCCATTCCTCGTTGTAAGGCCATGTTGGAAACTTTCATCCAAGTGATCAGCGATTATCAAACACCAGAAGGCACCACTCTGACCAGAAATTTGACCAACTACCTATCTCTGCAAATCGACTACTTGAAGACTTCCAGACCGCTGTCTGTCTCCATGGGGAATGCCATTAGATGGTTAAAGCAACAGATCTCCATTATTTCTATTGATTTGAACGATCAAGATGCGAAATTGGAGCTCGTTTCTAAGATCGAAGATTTCATCAAGGAGAAAATCGAATATGCAGCCAAGGTCATAATAGAGCATTCCTCCTACCACATTGCCAACAATTCCAAGATCTTGACTTTTGGTAACTCCCAAGTGTTGAAGGAGATCTTCTTGCACAACCATTTGGTCTTGAACAAGACTTTCCAAGTCATCATTGTTGACTCGCACCCTTTGTTCGAAGGTAAGGAATTGGCCAAGACCTTATCCGCCCATGGTTTAAGAGTCAAATACGTCTTGATCAACTCTTTGTCCACCATTTTCCAAGACAGCATTGATTTCGTCTTCCTAGGTGCTCATTCCATGTTAAGTAACGGGTTCTTGTACTCTCGTGTGGGTTCTGCATTGATTGCCATGAAGGCCAAGAACAAGAACGTCCCAGTTTTGGTTTGTTGTGAAAGTATAAAGTTCTCTGATCGTGTTCAATTGGATTCCGTCACTTTGAACGAACTTTCAGACGCCAATTTGTTGATCAGTGAAGACAACAAGAAGCAAAATATTAGTTTAAAAAACTTCAAGAAGACCCATGAAATCAAGCCAACCCCTGCTGAACAATCGCAAAAGGCTAAGCAGAATAAACAACAGCAACAACAGCAAGAAGATACAGATTCCAAAAAGGATGAAGAAGTCGATTTGAGCAATTGGAAGAACAACCAGTATTTGAACATTGTCAATGTCATGTATGATCTGACCCCACCAGAATACATTCAAAAGATCATCACTGAGGTTGGTGCTTTGCCTCCTTCTTCTGTTCCTGTTATCTTGAGAGAATACAAGAGTGGTGCTAATTAAAGGACCGTACCTGTATACAGAAGAAGAAGAACAACAACAGGAAACTCTTACCGGTACTACTATTATAATTTAATGAAATATCACTACAATTATTCCTGTGTTTTCAAAGTGCACTCTTCATTTGAAATGTTTTTGCAGATGATCGATCAGCAATGGGAATGATGATTGTTGTACTACCCTTGTAAGATTAGTCTGAGAAATTTGTCCTTTCAACTTAGATTTATAATATTCATGTAGGTCAAAGCGCGGACCATTCAAACGCGCTAAAATCATGTGTTTTTTTCGCTAGATTTCAGCGATATTTCCGCGTGTTTGGGGCCCTGTGATTACCCTACTTTCCTGGATATAGCGATGGTTGCCATGGAAACATTGCTAGGTTGGGATTTGTAAACAAATCTCGCATAAGAATGCAGGAAGTCGAAAGCTAGAGGAAAAAATGAAAACAAATAAGAAGTTTTAGGATGACATGAATTACCTAAACGGTGTCCCTCCGACTTGGAATCAAAAAACCAACATCAGCTTCACAATCAGCCAAGTACACCACCACTGTAATTATCTATCCAGCATTATCACACATTACCTTAAATCCAAACCATAGTTTGCCACCAGATCTGAACATACCAACCGCCCGCCCTCATAGCTCCCCTCCTACATATCGAAATACCGCCATGTTCACTCTGCGGGACCACTTCCTTTCTTGTCTATTGTACGTAATATCGTTGACAATAGCGATAACCACGGCAGTGTTTGGTGTTTTGGTACTGCATTTTCATAAAGTTCAATCTCCAGGGAGAGAATCGTTGATGGTTCTGATTGTTGTTGAGCTTCTGGATCTGGTTTCTATCCCTTTTTACTTCTTCAAACTGAACATCAAGACTTGCATCTCTGCCATTTCTACCTTTTCATCTCTTGGATCTGGCATGAGAGTGTTGCATTTCTTGGTTTTCAAGTTCTATGATGAAGCAATCATGAACAGTTGGTATACTGAAGCGTTTGCCCTTTTTTATATTGCCTCTGTTTTGTTTAAGGGGATTGCTTTATGCTTTGATCTTCAGTTTATGGATAGTGATATTATGGATAATTTCTCTGATAGGGAAACTACGGACTCCTTTCATTCCACAGAAAGGGCCCATGAGGAAAGGGGTGGTCATTTGGGTTACGGTAAACAGTATCCGGACGATTATTATGTCTCAATGAAGCCATCTGCAGCCACTTTAGTTGACCACACGGGACAGCATCAGCCAATGAATTTGAATATCAAGCCAAGTATGACATCTGTTGGTCCAATAAGCAAAATGACTCTCACTACGCTATCTGGTCCATTTGGCCAGTCTTCTTTCCAAAGATTACCGATAACACAACAATCCACGTCTTCCATGAATATTTCGCATAAGCAAACCAACTCTGACTATCAGGTCCGTCAATCTATTGATTCTCATTTTGGAACACCAACTTTGGAAAAATTCATGAAGAAGTCTACAGATGGGAAAGTCGGGATTGAAAGAGCAGCCATTAATAGAATCCCTTCTGCTTTATTGCCACCGCATCTCAAGGCACCAGGGCATACACTTCCTAGATGCCAATCTAATATCGAACCACTTCCCACCAATAAGAAGAATTCCATGCCATTTCTTTACAATTATGACAATCAAGTGATTATGCCTGATATTCCAAGAGCTCAATCTGTTGCTGCCTTCCCGTTCATCACATCGACAACGACAGTAGGAAAGAGCGTTGATAATGAGGCTCTGAGGAAGCTGTCCAAACTGGATTGGTTGGCAAACCCAGCTCCTTTCAGATCCACGGCTACAAATAGCCGGCAATCACCACCAACTCACTCGAACCCATCAGAACAAGAGCTTCCTAAAGACGATTTGACCTTCTCAAGTGAAAGCGATGGTGACAGATCCGTCAATTCAGGCGGACTTGCTGCTTTGGGATACTTTGATAGTGCAAGAAACTCCATTTCCGAACCACATGATTTCTTCCAATCAGCAATAGACGCCACCCCAATGCAATTCGACGACGTCCAATTGGACATGGAACATACCGCTGGAACTAAATCCAGATCAAACTCTCATTCTCCGCATAAATCAATTTCATTCTTGAAGTCGCATTCTCAGCAAAACTCAATGAGTTCGTTCACTTTTGGCAGAAGCTCGTCAGTCCAATCAGCTCCAGGATCTCCCAAGAGACGCATTCAAAGATCACCAACAAGAAAATTAAGCATCAAAAACTTATCCTTATCCAGCATAGTTTTTGACGATTCTGAAAGTCATAACGATCAAGATGGCTCTGATATCCCTGATTTAACCTATGTCCATGAACTACAAAAGTCTCCATCCAAACAATCATTGCCACAACAACAAGCAGGAAGACGGAAATCAATGCATTCTAAACATCCATCGATGAGCAAGATCCACGAAAACAACGTAAATATGACACCAAGAAGACAGCAACACCACACAGAAGACTTCTTGGACACGCCTGCTACGATCCGGAATGAAGACGCCATTAAGAAAGATGGTGAAGAAGAACAGGCAGTGCAGTCCACACCAGAATCATACAATTCTAGAACAAGTATTTTCCCATCTGAAGTTATTGGTCAATACGATAAAGAGAAATGGAAGACTATGGAAAGATTGAACATGGTCGGTCAAAAGCAGCAACAGAATTCTCCGGAACAGCAAGAAGTCAAAGCCAAAGACGAAGCCGGAACCGAAACCGAAGCTCCGACGGACGATTACGTTGTTGGATAGTTGGGTAGTTAACCAGTTGCTGATAGGTACGCAGACGGCTTAGGTCATTATAATGAGTGCATATGTTTAAATGAAATTTATTTTTTATATCTTTAGCCATTTTTATACTGTACTTCGTAAGCGATCTTACCTCAACCACGGACAGACAGACAAGTCAAATCAACATGCGGACAAGTGCGCGTCTGTAAAAAAACACAATTTGTCCTTAAAAAATGTCCCATATCTTACGCGCGCGCAACTGTTGGAATGAATAGAACGCGGACATTGGCGGCTAATTTGATCTCATCCATCTTCTATTCATCACTTTGCAAAAACCCAAACATTAATAAGAACAAATAAACGACACTTCAAACATGAAGACCCCAGGTTTACTTACCCCTCCCATGAATACATTATTCACGGCTTCTTCAGAAGTCCACTATAACTCCAAACTGAGTTGTTCCCTTTGCCCATCATCATAAAGAAATTGACGTATTCTACACAATGCTTACTCCACATTCAATTATCAACTACTGCAGCAGCAGTTTCAACACTAATTCCAGCTCACCTTTTTCTTCTTCTTCCATCGTCGATTTTATCACATCATCAGGGTCATCTTCTTCTGAAATCACTCCAATAAGTACTGCTCTCACGCGTTTAACAGAAAATGATCTTCGTAATGACTTAGATCCTTTAGGTTCAATTCCAAAATCAGCAAATTACAAAGAAGATGAAAATGAAGAAGCAATTTCTCAAGTGCGAAATCCGCAATTGATCCTAGATGGTCCGATGACTCTGGCTAGATTTGCTTTGGCCGATGTTCAAAGTCGTCATTTGCAAAAGTTTAAAGAAATTTTCGTTAGGTTTTCTTTCAATTATTACCATAAGTCTAAGATTCCTTTAAACTCTTTGAAAGGAAGTGAAGATCTTAAAGAATGGGAAGATGGATTTGATTTTATTGGTAAGAATGAAAGTATTAAGGAGTTTTTCTATGCTTCTAGTTCTACAGATTTTAATTTTGGGGATTTGTTTACTCAAAAGGCTATGAAAGATTTCAAATATAATCGATATTTTAATGAGCTTGATCATTCTGTTAAGAAGAATTTTTTAAAAGTTGTCCCTAAGAGTTTCAAGAAATTTTACTTAAGTCTGGATGGAACTTCATTCAACCCACAACACATCCATATCACATCTCTTGCCGTAATGAAAAACGGCGATAAAATTCCAATATATCAATTATCTTCAGAATCACAAAGGTCACAAATCAAAGCATATCAACGTACCATGGAATATGGCCGTTTAATCAAAGTCACCATCAAGGCTGAACATTATCCAGGTTCTAATGTGGTGTTAGTTGGAAGCTCCTTGACTTATCCAAATAGAGACTTGATATTGGAGATCGTTTCTGAAGAAGCTAAGAATATGATTAATCAGAAGAGAAAGAAACAAAAAAACTCAAACGAGGACAAATACCAATACTATCAAGATCTTGGGACTTCTTTGATCTAATTTGTTTTGATATATCTCTATATATGCAGTCTAAAACAGATTTTAAAGTCATCAAATTATCACTTAACTCTATAAACAAACTCATCTGTAGAACAACACATATATCTGATCCATGGAAACAAAGTATATTCTAGTTTATATCCTGAATCCGTAGCCGCCTTAATATTATTATCATTTTCATTTCCATTATTATCAGCGTTTTTATTCTTTTCTTTCTCTTCCTGCTCTTGTTTATATTGCTCATGATTTTCCTGTGGCTCCTCTTGACCCCAGACATCACCTTTATATTCTTGGTATTCCCTTTCCAACTTCAAATATTGAATCTTCAAACCTGTATATGTCTCATTCTCCAATTTGAAACTGATTCGTATCTCATCTCTAAACCCGTGTGTTGTAGTTTCTTCCTCGTCGTCGTCACCATCATCGTCTGGTTTGAGACCTTCTTTAATCTGGGAGAACAATGGTGTATTTCTCCTTGGAGGTGGATTCATTCCCAGTCCCTGGTTCGCAGTCGTCGTTGCTGTTTGCTGTGAGTCATATAGTGAAAATTGAGAAGACATTGTCAACTCTTCTATTTGGTTAATTTCATTGCCCTGGAAGGAATCCATACTCCAGATAATTCTGTTCGTTGTGAAATCATACAAGACTTTGCCGAATTTAGTTTTGAACCTTGGATTTATTTCGAAGTTTATGCGTAGTCCACTATTACTACTACTAATTGGTGAATCTGATTCTGGTATTATAGGTTTAGGTAATGAAATTTGGATGTCTTTGAAATTCGATTTGATTTTAACGTTGAGCCCTATCGTCAACTTCACTTGTAACTTGTTACCATTCATCACTTTTGTCGTATAACCTTTGATTTGAATTAGAGGTTTCTTGTTGAAATTCAAGATCTTATAAGACAGCAATGTGGATTCACCATCAGGAGGGATGAAATGTATGGTACTGTCGTGACCATACCTCCATAAATCGACAAACTGTGCCAATGTCACCGAGTCCTTGTCAAACTTCTTCATCACTTCGTTCAGTTGCAGCTTCAGAACAGGCATCCCAGTAAGGTAACATTTCAGTTTCACCTCGCCTTGTACTTCGTTTCTGATGATCTTGTTGAAATCATTATGGATCACCAAAGTGTTATGTTCGATCAAATCGACGAATAGTTCATTCCGTGGATAATAGAGCCCCTTTGGTCGCCACGAGATTTTACTTGTGGAACCTCTTAAGACGCTTGAGTTGACTTCTTTCATGGCACTTTCTTGGATTCTTGTATCTGCGTCTATAGTATCTTGTGCTTTTCCTTTTCCTTTTCCTTTTCCTTTAACATTATTTTTATGATTGCCGCCCAATTCAGGATTAGTTACTTCCAACTTAATGACATCTTTCAAGATCCCGACTTCTGTCAATTGTGGGATACCAAAATCCATCACTTCATCAAACAATTCATAAACCAAGTCGAAACTGTCAACGATACAACCACGGTTCAATTGTCCTTGGAAATAAGATTTCAAAATTCCTTCCAATTTATAAAGAAATGTGAACAGTTCCAATACATTCACATGTTGATAATAGCAGATCAACAGTAGGATAAGGTCCCCACTTTGCACAAACAGATAATTGATCCCATTGTGATTTAAGATTGGAGTAAGGGTGTTTTTTGTTTGGTGGTCTTTGTAAAGCTTTTGGAATTGTGATATTAGCTCATGAAAGGGCAGAAGATCAAGTGTATATGTTCGTGAGATCAAAGGAGTTAAGACAGAATCCAGGATCGCTATAGCTGATGCCATGGTTGTTGGATTCTGAAGCTAATTGATTGAAAGAATGAATGAATCAATGAATCAATAAATGAAGAAAAAAAAAGCTTGGGATTTATTATTGTGTCGACGTATCTTTCTTTATCATCCTGTTGTTTGTTTACTCATATCTCCGGTCACATAAAAGGATCAACGTCCGCGTGATGAAGGTGAAAACCCTATCCTCGGAAATAAAAATGCAGCAATATTGTGTCAAATAAAATGAAAGATTGGAGGGATAAAAAATTGGAATTACTCATGTTTAAAGCAATTCAAACATTTTATGGTATTTCACAAATGGGAGACAATCAAAGGCTGGAATCTAGTTACCAACGTTTTGGTATATAATATTACATCTCTAAAAAGACTGCTATAGATAATGATAAAAGATGCATGATCACATAATCAGATTCAAGAATTTCGTTATCGGCCCGTCCTCTGTTGATTGACCCAGAACTATTCCCGCAGGAAGCAAGGAAGCAAGCCAAGCTTTCTATAATCTAACGACATCTGAAAACTGTGTCAGATTTCCCCCATGCTGTCAGGTACTATTTAATTGATTGCTAATCTTGTTTTTGTTTTTTTTTTGTTTTTTTTTTAATTCTAAAGTACAGAACACAGGAACAAGCGCAAACATCCAGATACAGAATCCATCATCTGCCTATTTTTCCTACAACATTTCCCAATGGCACCAACTCAATTACCAATATCAGAGAAACAGGAAGACAGCCAAGCGGAATTTGAGTTTCCAAACAAGAACTACAGCCCTAGGCCTTCCAAATTTCATCGTCAGTTTAAATGCTGGATGCTGGCCTTGTATGTTACAACGCTCATAGGGACGTACTTTGGTCTGGAAATGATCTCCCATCCAAAGTCCACCGGTAAACAGAGCACTGCCACCACCGATGTTGTGCCAGTTGAAGATCTGTGTCCACTGGGCGACATCATTAGACCTTCCTCATTCCTCAGGGACAATTCCAGTGTCGAATACATCATCAAAGACGCGGAGTATCGCCAAGATTCCATCAAGAAGCTCTCAGGAGCAGTGAAAATCCCAACTATTTCAAGAGATGATAGTCAATCCCCAATTGAGGATCCTGAGGCTTGGAACAATTTCACTAGATTCCATTGGTTCTTAGAATCCCAGTTCCCAGAAGTCTACGAGACGCTCAAAGTGGAGAAGCACAACCAATACGGGCTGTTGCTCACATGGGAAGGGTCCAACCCTGATTTGAAGCCATTGTTATTGATGGCACATCAAGATGTCGTTCCTATTGATCCAGCCACTTTGAAAGATTGGAAATTTCCTCCCTTCGAAGGAAACTGGGACGATGAGTTCATCTATGGACGTGGGACAAGCGATTGTAAGTCGCTTGTCGTTGGGTACTACCAAGCTTTCACTCGGTTGATCACCGAAGGTTTCAAACCTCACCGTACCGTTGTCATTTCTTTGGGTTTTGACGAAGAGATTGGTGGGCTATGGGGTGCTTCAGAACTGGCCCAAGTGTTGATCAAAAGATACGGCAACGATTCCTTTTTCGCTATTCTAGACGAAGGTGGCTCATCCATTGATGTTGTCAATGGTGTTCCTGTGGCGTTACCTTCTATTGGTGAAAAGGGGTCGGTCAACATTGACATCAGTCTAACGACTCCTGGTGGCCATTCATCCATTCCTCCCGATCATACAAACATTGGGATCGTGTCTGAGTTGATCAGAGAAATCGAAGCTACACCTTTTGACTCCTTGCTGTCTGCTAAAAACCCAACTTTGAACTATTTGCAATGTGTTGCCAAACACACAGATTCAATTGACGACAGATTAAAGAAAGATATCTTCAATGCTGGTGGCTCAGACGAAGAAGCCACTTCTAGGGTCATTGATTATTTATCCGGCATCAGAGCTTTGAAATACACCGTGAAGACCACTCAGGCAATTGACGTCATTCATGGCGGTGTCAAATCCAACGCTCTTCCGGAATTCACCAAAGTGACAATCAACCATCGTATTTCCATCGAATCTTCCATCTATGAAACCGTGGCGAAAATTCTGGGCAATGTGAAATACGTTGCTGCTAATTTTAAAATTGGTGTTCTTTTGAACGACGAAGAAATTGTTCCAGCCACAGAGAATGGTCATTTCCAGATATCCTATGTTCATGGCTTATCCCCAGCCAAAGTCTCCCCAACAGACAACGACTCGTACAACTTATTCCGTGGTACTATCAAACACATTATTAAAGATTACATTTATCCAGATTTGGCTGAGCCTGTTGTTGCAGGGAATTTGAACTCTGGGAACACTGATACTAATCGCTATTGGGCTTTGTCTGATAATATTTACAGATTCAAGTTCTCCAGTTTGAACGGGCTCATCAGTGGTGCTACTCACAGTATTAATGAAAAGGTTAAGATTGACGATTTGTTGAGCTTGATCGGATTTGTTTATGAGTATGTTAAGAACGTGGATGAATTTGAGGGGAATTAATTGGATAAGGAATTAGATAAGGAATCATCATACAAATTAGTTGCATAGTTTTCCAACGCCTTCTTCTTCTTCTTCTTCTTTAGGAAATATTCGCGCAGCACAGAAATCGTACACTGTACATATTTGAAATTGCGCAGGGCAGCGGATTTGACGCTTTCTGTGGCACATAACATAATCTTGTCTTGTAGCCTTAGCGCCTTTTTAACCGCCATCAAGAACTGAATCAATCATAAGGTGTAAGACAACCAACCCATTGCACTCAGGTTCTAATCGAACAACCGACCCCCATCTTATTAAATATATGTAACAGATCAATTTGAGCAGCTTCCGTACTCCTGAGTTCATTCATACAAGTTGTCCACGCATTTTCTAATCCAATTCAACTATTGCCTTACTCGCTTACTGTCGCCTCGCCCCTTGATCTGTGTGTGTGTGTGACCAGATCAATCCAAACAAAACCAAAAAAAAACACAGACCCTTAGAGCATTTTTATTAAAGACACCTCTTGCCAAGCAAACAGCTCCAAAATGATCTCTGACCACGAGGATTGTACCATCTGTCTTGAGGTTCTTTTCCCTCATGCAGAATCCACCATAAGCCGCCTTCAACCGTGTGGCCATCATTATCATACAGAGTGTATTCATGTCTGGAAGGAGAAATCCAACACTTGTCCCACCTGTCGTCATGATTACGAGATCATCGAACTGATCAACTTCAAGTCCGAAGTTGTCTCTAGAACCCAGGCAACTAAGATTGAGGTTCCTGTTGTTGAAGAATTCTTTGAGGAGAACTTGGAAATACAAGACGTGTACGTTGATGAAGATTCTTCAAGACTGGACCAGCGACTGGATTTCATGCTATCCAACTCAAACACTTGTGTGCTGTGTGACGACCCTGTAACCACGAATGCCAATGCTTTGACTTCGTGTGTTGGCTGTTCTTCCTGCTTCCATGTCAACTGTCTCGGGTTATCAACATTGAATTATTGGTGCTGTCCATTGTGCGATGCAGATAATGTCAATTACTCGCAAACAAGGATTTCGCAGTTCAGAAGATCGAGAAACAGTGCCAGAACCAACAGAGTCTATAACAGTAACAGGAGAAACTTGACTGAGATTATTCAAAAGGCCAATGAGGCGCAACAGTTACAGCAAGAGCAAGAGCAACTGGAAAGAGAGGTTTATGTCAGTCCTGAAATCGAACAGTCTTGGAATGTGTTTGAAGTTGCCAGGAAGGATATTGTTGAGCGAAATATTCCCGGCTCAACGACTCCTGCTAATCAACCATCTACAACTGGTGCCACCAACAACACAGAGTCCACTTCAACTGCCAGCGCCAATTGCGGTACAACTGAAGCGAGAAAACTCAAACAACCTTTAAGAAGAAACAGACAGAAACAAGGCTCGTCGTCATCATCATTCGGAATGGCACCAATGGCAGCTACAGCTCCAGCAACAGCTACAGTGCCGGTCCCTTCCATAGGCTCGTCGTCTTCGACACGTCCATCGGTTGTTTCTTCCATTCTTAATCAGATGAAAGCAAACAGGAATAAGCCACCAAAGAATACGTTCTCACCAACATCTGAGTTTTTCCATCCGCTCCCTCATTCAAATACACACGAAGGTTGGTCAGTAACTTCGTCCTCGTCTTCTTCTTTTCATGTCAATTCATTGCCTCCTACGGCAAAATCGTCTACAGATTCCTTGCCCAACTACTCGCCAGATTCTTGTGCAAACACCACGATTCATGACAATGACCCACCTTCCAACAAATACTGGAAAGAAGTCTCTCCTCCCATGCCGACGAATATAACAAACAACGCATTAACCTTCCAACAAAAGCAGTCACTCCGAAACATTGTGCGTGATCTTCTCAAGCCTTATTACAGCTCTAAACAAATATCAGAAGACCAATACACTGATATCAATAGGAAGATCAGCCATTCACTGTACGGGATTAGCATTACTAAGGGGCATTTGATTAATGAAGAAGAGGCCCTGAGGATCTCCAAGGAAACGATCCGGTCACTAGGATTACAATAAGCATATACACATTGACATGGACTTTTAAATGACCAAGAAGTCGATTCCAGACTCGAACCATTCTTTACCAGCCAAGATTTCTTCAACTTTCACACCAGTGGTCCAATATTGTTTAGTCAGATGGATGACCGTTGACACTGTCCCACTTTTGGTATTCTGATACAATTCGGTCAAAAATGCATCACATCTCTGTCGTTGCGAAGGTAACGTGGCATTACAAGAAACAGTGAACACAGGCCAAACCATTTGTGCAATGAGTGGAGACAAACTGCTTAGAGAACTGTAAAGATCGATGAACTCGTTAATGAACTCATTGATCAAGGTTGTTTCTTTGGGTTTGATCAATTGGTAAAGATTCAATAATATTGCCAACGCCCAGCATCGTGTGCATTTTAAGCGTTCAGGATATGCGAAATTCTGATCTTCATAGTCGACGTATTCTCTGAAATCCAAGAGTTGATGTTTGATCAGTTGGAATTTGGCTTGAATCTCTTCCTCATCTTCAACGGAACAATTATGCGACTTCGATTTGGTTTTGGTTTTGGTTTTGAAATCTCTTCTCAATGAACAAAACCTTTTCATAATCTTGAAAATCTCCGGAGGACATCCCATCAATTTCGAAGTGGAAAACACTGAACCTTTCGAACCAAGCCAAATATCATCGGATTCAGGGACTCGACAATCCGGTGAAACCATGGCGCTGATGACGTCGAACCAAGCAATGTTCCCAACTAATGTTGAAGAACCTTCAATTTCCATAAGATATTGTTTGAACTCCAAATCGTTAACAATTGCATGGGACAATTCGAAAAAAGTCCTTGCCAAGGCGGATCTTCCCGATTCCAAAATACTGAATAATAAATGAACATGGATCAATATCAAAATCACCATGAAATTCGTTCGGTTTTCTTCAGTGGATCTTTGCTCTTTTAAGTGTTCAACCAATTTCTTGACATTTAAGGGCCTTGTTTCTCTTCCTGTCGATCGACTTGCACCTTCAGGTTCATCCAATGAATGTCCTTCATCTTCATCCTCGTCTCCGTCTTTTTCTTTGTACAAATCCTTCAGATAATTAATAAGGTACTCCATCGTATTGGTGATATGCTCCATCCCAGTCTTGTAGAACTCCTGAGCACCTTGGGTTTCATAGAGATGAATACATGCCAATGAAATGAAACACGACTTGGCAACCTCGAAATCACAATATTTTAAAATCAACTGAGGCCAAGGAGTCGAAGGATCTGCGTCTGTCAATGGCAATAAAGTATTGAAGAAATGTCTGAGGATGAGATTTTCTTCATTGGAACTATTGCTATTGCTATTGCTGCTGCTGCTGTTGTTGTTGTTGTTGTTATCATGATGATTGGCTAACATCGTGACCTTCATTGATGGTTGTTCTTCAGAAATCGTAGTAGTAGCACTTGTGCTGTTGAATCTCGAAGTGCCTTTTGGTAAATTGTCCATGATGAATGTAGGAATGATAGAGGGGAAAGTCTCTTCAAAGCTCTTGAAATCTTTCAATAGCGAGCTGGTGTTTATGAGCTTGTCGTTGTTTGTTGGTAACCAGTTGCCACTGGTGGAATATCGTTGTTGTTGATCTGCGCTGGGAATATTATCTGAACAAGGAGGAGGAGGAAACAGCCTTGTTATGGATGGGATCTGCGTCTTCTGTGAAATGTTCGGTGCTTGATATGTCTCTGCTGCTGCTGGAAGTCTTTGTATGGGTGGAAGTTGCACTTGAGACGGATTCGCCACGGTGAAAGTGTGCTGAGACACAATGGACTGAGGCTGAGGCGTTGGTGTATTATCAATACTCTTGTTCTTCAACGCGTTATTCACGACAAACACGATTTCCTTGGGGATCTTCTCCTCCTTTTGCTCATCAACTGGCGACAACTCCTGTAACCCTTCAGGATTGACACCTGATCTCTTGGACAAACTTTCTTTCAGTCTGGGTCTACCACGAAACCCATGAACAGCTTCACCTTTCTTATTGGTCTTTATGGAGAAATGGCGACTGTCATCCACGTCAAAGGATAACCTGACTTCGTAACCTTCACATATTCTCCCCTTTTCTAAACAATTGTTACACCTTGGTTTGGCTTCATCACATTTCCGTCTTCTTTTGACAAATAGAATATGTTAGTTAGCACGGGTTTTTTTTCCTTTCTTGAAAGCGTTCGAATCTTAACTCACCTTCGCTTACAAGTCCAACAACCTGTTCTAACTCTGGTGATCTTTGCCTTGATAGTATTATTACTACTACTATTGGTAGCACTTGATTTAACAGCATCATTAGAGCCGCTCATGATCTCACCAACTCGTATAAAATGGCGTCCTATATTGCTCTGGCCATTTCCAATTTAATAGATAATGTGTATTTCATGACACGTTAACGGCTTATTTCCATATATGAAAGCCGAAAAACGGTTAATTATATAGTATTCATTCTGACCTGATCACCGAACAGTAGGGTCCTCTGTGGCTTATCTTATCATGTAAGGCTTCAAAACAAGCAAATAGTCAGGGCGTGCAGCTACCAACCTGGAGCAGCTGCGTGATTGGGCAATCTTGATCAATCAGAAGTTCAGACTGCCAGTTCAGTACCGCGGAATATATAAAGTAGGAAACTTTTCTGGAAACCTTCCTTATCTGGACATTTCGATTATGCTTCCTTCCGGATTGGGAAAAAATCCCCGCGTTCCTACCTCAGTCCTTATACTACAAGTCAAACGTGTGAAATATTGGTACTATATAACATCTGTTACGCTATCTAACTTGTTCATTTTTCAATTTCATGAAGTGCGACGTAAGAACCATTTCTTGAGAGACCAAACGGATCCTGATGCAATCCTTTTACCATTACTCAATTTGTTATTATTTTTATCATCATCTGCGCTTTCTTCACCTGAAGTTTGATCTGTAAGTGATTTTTCGTCGATGTTAACATTTTCCTTTGTAAGATCAAAGGAGTTGGCAGCATTTTCGGTTGTCAGTGTAGATTGTTTGTCTCCATCCTCTTTTGAATCTTCTTTTGTTGTTACAGTAGCTCTATCCTTCTTAAAGGAGTCTGATCTTAACGTATCTAAATTCGGTGGTTGTTTCCGACGTGGGATAACAACTTCTCCTGATCCTTTCATACAGATAAATTCCTTCTCCTTTACATCCACCTTTTTGGCCGATTCAGATAAAAGAATTTTAAATTTGGATAATGATTCGTTAATATCTTGTGGGATTTCGTTTTGTAAAATCGAATCAATGCTACCGTAAATCAAATCAGAAACAATTGAATCCTTGATCGGAAACCTAGTTCGTTGATGCAAATATTTAATATTGAACGGATTATTCTTTTCATTGAGAACATATGGATCCAGAGTCCTTGGACCTTTGTAACCAGCAGTAGCTTCGGTAGTCGCAATAGAGGCAGAAGAAGAAGAGACTGTTGAATCAGAGATCATCTTCAATGAGACTGTGTTTGTTGATTTATTGGCTTGCATCTTACAATCTGAGTGATTTATTGTAATAATTGTAATATATCAGGCTTAAAGTTGGTAGCCACTAGCTGGGTTCATATCTTGGAAGTTGGTTACAATGTTTCATGATCGAGAGTAGGCAATGTTACCTATAAATTTGCGGGAAACTCTCATAGGTATCCCACTGGGTGAATTGACTTCAATTGCCTCTTCTCATAGAGAATATCCTTCTTCTTCTGTTAAATTCAGAGAGATCTGAGAACGAACTTATTGCATGTCCGGGTCCACCAAAATCACACCCGGACATCTCCCTTGAAGGCACTGCCAGATCTAACGTGCAAATATTATGTAAGGTGACTTGCCAGCGATTTATCATGATCAACAAGCCACGGCGGTAAACAATAAACATGTTGTGGACACTGGGGTAGCGTTCAGTCTGATTCAGAACATTAGCTAGCTCCTGTCGTACCTATACAATGGATTACCTTGAATATGACTCTTACAACGACTCTACGAACTCCGGGACAACTTCACAACCAGCTCAACCAGCCCCACCATTAATTCTTCCATTGAACACGGTAACCAATAAATTCAAGAACTTATCAATCTTGAACACTTTACATTACAATAGTAAGCAACAGCAACAAGAACAAGGCATCAAAGAGGAAAACCAAGAAGAAGATGTCATTGATGTCGCTCAACAAACTGCTAAGAAATACTCACAGATGACATTGGATTTATTTGAAGCTAACGAATTGGGTTTAGATTCTGGTTCTTCAAGCATTAATAATAGCCACTTTGTTAGTGGTGGCAGTACTGAGATCTTATCCACTAATGCCCTTTCGCATCGCTTATCCAAGATCTTCAACTCATATGGCTATGAAACTGACTCGACACTTCGTGAGTCGCTAGAGTTTCTACAATCCTGTTCTTTCAACAATGGGATTAAAGATAATAATGGTAAAGCCCAAGGAGGATCAAAGTCTTTTGGCTCTACTTCTTCTCCTTCTTCTTCTTCTTCCTCTTATGTTCTTTCAGATCAATTCGCATTCAGAAATACCGTTGAAACAGAACTATTAAAGTCTCATGCGGCAGATTTGAAATTGTTCAGTGGCATTGTTGGTGATTTGGAAGAAGTCAGGGATATTTTGGACGTTTTAAATTCGTTTGAATTTATCAAAGAATCGAAAGAATCTGATTTGGATAATAAACTAAAAGATCAAATCCAACAATTACAACAAAAGAAAGATTTGGTACAATTGAAAAAATCTGTTCTTTTGAACTTCAAAAATAAATTCATGATTTCTGAATACGAGGAATCTCTTCCATATTCAGGTACATTGTCGCTTGAAACCTTTACCACTTTCAATAAGATCTACGAAACTTATCAAAGTTCAGAAGTACTTATGGGTATCACTGGCTCCCAAATTGGTGTCAAAGTGATGGCCAAACTGTCATCGGTACTTTCAAGCTACTATCAATGTTTCCAATCTTATCTCTCCCGTTCAATTAAGACCAATTCCAGTTCTTCATCATCAACTATCTCATCGCATTCTTCTTTGAATTTGAAACTTATCAAGCTTTGTAACTTATTTCTTACATCCAACGTTGATCAATATCAAGATAGATTCATGACAGATTTCAAAACCACCAGGACCAGTGAACTAATGCATGATTTAAAGACTCAATTAAATCAATTGAACGTTTCCATTATCGATTCCAATAGATACGTTGGTGATATTTTAGCCTTTATTCATTCTGTTATCGTTAATGAAGTTGAATATGTTCGTGGGCTATTTGAAATCAATACGTCTCAAGAATTTGATAATGATGAAAAGATTGTCATTTTGAAGTTTCAAGAATTAACTACTACAGGTGGAGATAATAAGTTGATATCTTTGGATGACAGTTCTCATGATTTGTTAGTTGTTGATATCGTGAACTCCTTGAGCGGATTATTAGAATCAAAGCTTTCTATGGTTTTGAATGCAGAAAGTAACTTACAAAACTTCATCACTCTTTACCAATCTTTGGATTTCTACTCTATGATTCTCGGTAAATTGAAGTTACCAGCACTATCTATATTCCAGTTGATTGACAAATTACAATCTTTAATTGTTTCCAAAGTGATCTCTTTGATTAACAAAGAATGGCAAGCAACCATAACAGCTCTAGAAGGACGTGAATGGAAGTTAGACGACGACTTATTATTACCTCAGGATTGGTTATCTTCCTATTTATCTGAGACATTGGTCATTTTAGACTCTACTTCCTCTGATTCTCCAATTTTCTCAAACCAATTTTTTTTCAATACAATCAAAGATTTGATCATCGCTAAACCAATCGAATTCATTACAAAACAAGCTAAGTTGAACTTCCCTAAGATGAAACCAATCAACGTCGAAAAAGTCCGTGAGATGAATATTTTCATTTTGAACAATTTGGATTATCTCAAATATAAAACCTTACCCTATCCACAATTACTGAAATCCACATCCAAGGAACAACAAGAAGATAACGACTTGGATACATTCGGTATCACATCACTGGTGGATAAGATCATTGAAAATGAACTAGACTACACATTGGATTCCTTAGCATTAAAGACTCCAAACCAATTAATCACTTTAGTTTATCCACCTTCGCAAATCGAATACGAGGAAGATTATGAAATGTATCGCTCGTTATTGGAACATAAGATTTTCGGTTTAGATAATCTATTGTTGATCAATGATACTTTGGAATTGAAAATACCGGAATTAAGTATCGTGTTGAATGATAACTTTTCCAAAGTCCAAGGTCCTGGTTATGTCAATGAGATCTTAAACAAAGTCAGTCAAGGTGTGATTAGTGTTTATACAGTGTTTTTCAAGATCGTTTGGATGTTGTATGAAGAGCAAGAGATTGATAGCGATGAAGGCGTTATCAATGACAGGGAAAGAAAGGTATTGAAGTGGAGTGTGGAAGAATTCAAAACATTGATTGGGTTGTAAAGTAATATATGATGTATAGAATAACGAAAGCCAATCTTGCCAATTAGTGTATCACGGATCTAGCTTCTTGTTGGATTTGAAATTTTTGTCCACAAATTTCCAAAGCTCTGCATGAACCTACATGTCCTGCATACGAAACAGTTTTGTGTGTTTTGGCAGAGTCATTTAAAAATTTACATGTGAAGAGTTAGGGCTTTCACGCACTTCTCCGGACTGAGTCATAGGGCAACGCGCACTTTACATTACAAACACAGTCACAAAATGGTAATCCATTCAATTTACAATTCGACGAGCTTTAAAGGTAGTTATAAACCTGAAAAGTATCTTGAGTAATTGTCAAACTTTGATTAGTGTACATGTACCTTAAATTGAGATCAATGATATGGATCGGAGCGTTCCACCACCTGTGTAGTTCACAGAAGGCAATGAGCGGCAGTTGACGGCTAATCATGGATACTCTCGGAAGAAAGAAGCCTTAGATAACCGGACTTCCAAATGTGGTGTTTTTTCTTGTATTTTCACACATACAGTGCTAATTTTTCACATGCGCGTGACGAGATGAGGTATGAAGCTAACTATAGTAGTTTTGAAACATATTAACATGAATTAAATTTATATAATCTATAGAAGTCTATTGATCCTCAAGAAAAGTTGTGATAAAATCTTCAATCATTTAGGGAAAAAAATAGTATAGAACATAAAAAGAGGAAAGAAGCATTAAAACTTAAGAGGAGACAAATAAATAAATAGAAAACGAACGATCAGGAACGTAGAAAGACAATCTCAGTTTAGTTCTTGTTGACAGCTCTTCTTTGTTGAACAGCTTGAGCTAATTCTCTTAACATAACTTCAGTGCTTTCCCAACTAACGCAACCATCAGTGATGGAAACACCGTATTTCAAGTCTTCCTTAGAACCTTGAGCTGGAACACTTTGCTTACCTTCGTTGATGTGAGATTCAATCATCAAACCAATGATTTCATTTTGACCAGCAGCAACTTGCTTAGCGACTTCAGCGGAGACCTTTGGTTGGTTTCTGTAGTCCTTGTTGGAGTTACCGTGGGAACAATCAATCATCAAGACACCAGACTTCTTGGAAATTGCGTCCTTGACAGATTCTTCGTCGTAGTTAGTACCCTTCTTACCACCTCTCAAGATGACGAAACAGTTGTCGTTACCTCTGGTGGTGGTGATGGCAGCAGTACCGTGCTTGGTGACACCCATGAAGTGGTGAGCGTAGGAAGCGGCTTGAACAGCGTCAAGAGCAACGTCTAAAGTACCGTCAGTACCGTTCTTGAAACCGATTGGGAAACTTAGACCAGAGGCTAACTCTCTGTGTAATTGAGATTCAGTGGTTCTGGCACCAATAGCACCAAAAGACAACAAATCAGCTAAGAATTGTGGGGAGATGGTGTCTAACATTTCAGAGGCGATTGGAATACCTTTGTTAGTCAAATCAGCGAATAACTGTCTGGATAATCTTAAACCCTTGTTGATGTTGAAGGTGTTGTTCACATCTGGATCGTTAATCAAACCCTTCCAGCCAACAGTGGTTCTTGGCTTTTCTAGGTAGGCTCTCATGACAACAACTAAATCATCCTTCAATTCTTCACTCAACTTCTTCAAGCGGTCAGCGTAATCCATAGCGGCGTCGTAGTCGTGAATGGAACATGGGCCAACAACAATCAACAATCTGTCGTCTCTCTTCTTGATGATTTCAATGGCTTCCTTTCTACCTTTCAGAGCGGTGGCGATGGACTTTTCAGAAGCTTGGACTTCGTGTTGTAGTAAAGCTGGAGAAACTAATGGATCGTATTGAACAATATTTAAATCTTCGATTTCGACTTGAGACATTATGAAATGGTATATATATATGTGTGTGTGAGGCTATCTGCTTTTTATTGAAAGAGCCAGTTTTAAGTAAGACTGTTAGAAAGCTGGAAACTAAAAAAAAGTTTCGTGATAGGTTTTCCGCTACAGTTGGCGATGCAGCTATTTATGAAATATTTTGAACCTGCTGTTCTTCAACCCAATGACTAATTATTGAGAGGAAAAGCCGTGAGCACGTACACAAAACCGCAGATTTTTCGCGAATCTGGGATTCTCAAACGTTAATAAACACCGCGCGGGGTGCCAAGAAGATGCCGAAACTAAGGAAACACCGAATTGTCCTTGACTCTTAAGGCATCACTTTTAATGATTCATGAACGAGAATACTAATATTTTTCTTTTGTTTTATTATTTCTGAAAACCTTTCGGCTTGAAAAAATTTAAAATGCATATCATTCTCAGCTGTTCAATTGTGCCTTAATCTGTTCTCAGACACTTTTGAGCAGCGCAAACAGTAAAACGAAGAAAAAAAATTAAAAAAATGTCCAGAAATATTTTGTCCCTGCAAAAGATCCTGCTGACAATTCTAGAGAAACACCTAATTCTAGAATCTTTTACCGAAGCTTTCCCGATTTGGACTTTTTCAACTGATTTATTTTTTTTAGATTATATAATCTGTAATACGCGAGATTTTAGGGAATGAATAAACAGCCAAGAAGGCGAATTTGATATCCATAACTACTGACGGGACAACTTATTATTTTCAAATATAGAAAACCCCTTCTTTTCATATTATCATCCAATGTCTCGTCATCAATATGATCTTGTTGTATGCTTGAAACTCCCAGGAACATCCATTGGTAAATTATGTGAAAGATGCGACGGTAGATGTCCAGGTTGTGATTCATTTGTTAAACCAGAAGTGAAAGCACGTATCTGTGAAGAATGTGCCTTTGGTAAAGGTGGTGAGAAGTGTATCATTTGTGCTAATAAAGGTGTCAGTGATGCTTACTATTGCAATCAATGTGTTCTTTTGGAGAAAGACCGTGATGGTTGTCCTAAGATTTTAAATGTTGGGTCTAGTAAACTAGATAATTTCTATGAAAAGAAGAAACAGAAACAGTTGCTCCAAGATTAAATTCCATTTTCAGTCCCCACGCATAATAACTTTAGCCATATTGACGGTCTTTATTTACCCCCGCTTGAAATGATTCAACTGCACATCAGGTCCGTGAATGAGATCTGTAGTCAATTCATTGATGAATTCAGATCAACATGGTTATTCATTACATACAGCTAAAGTACATTGAGTGATATTGAACACCTACTCAATTGGTCTGTCTTGTTTACTCTAAGTTTCTGATGGATCTTTGAATACGGTTTTTAGATCAATGAGGGATTTGACATATTGTCGGTTTCAACTAGTCAGGCATATGCCATTCCACCCCCCCCCCCCCTCAAATTGGTAATTGAACAAGTGATGTTCTCTTGTGTTACTCAACTTTTAATTAATGGTTCCCCCAGTCAGGTTGGTAATCCCTACGTCTATGATATTTGAACATTAAAGTTTTAAATTGGTCATAAATCATTATATTTTGTAGTCGTAAATCTATATGTAGGACATCATAACAGATATGGTGTACCCTATGGTTTCTCTGTTCAACATCACCCACAACGGCATGTTATTGAACTTCCAAAGACGTCACGAATTCTTCGAGTTCATTGTCAAATAAACCGTTGTTTTCATCTTCCTGATAAGTACCATCCTCTTCGCATCCTGTTGGTTCATTGTCACTCGAATCATCGTCATCTGATCTTTGCAGAAAATCCACAGTCGATATATCATCAAAAATCGTCGGGCTCGTGTGTGCATTATTCTCTTCGTTGATAAATGAGTCTTCTAAGATCGAGCCACCGTCATTGTCCACAGTATTATTACTGCGGTTGCTGCTGTGTAAGGAGCCTGAAAGTTGTCTCATCAGGAAAGCATTATGATCAAGTTTTGTCTCCATGACTCTAAAAACTTGCTGGAACTTATTCAAAATATCGATGTAAACTTGGTTTCTTTCAATTTCATACCATAACCAGTCAATTCTAACGTTCAAGAGATGGAAATAAGACATTAAATTGTCCCTAGTTTTAGTACTAAATGGTGCTAATGTCTTCAACAAATCAACAGTTTTCAAAAGATCCCGAGTTTTCTGTTCAGATAATTTGGAATTCTTGTTCAATTTTTCGATTTTATCTGTGATCAGAATGTTTCTAATTGGGACAATTTCAAGGTCTTGGAAGTCATCAAACTCTAAATGGCAATTGTCCAATGAAGCAACCAAGTTGATCGACATGATCCAAGAAGACATCTCTGTTGATGATAATGTGGAGAAGACTTCCTTTTTGTTTGTACTGAAGATGTTGAATGTGTATCTTGGTAGTTGCAGGTTAACTGGTTCATCTGGATGATGATGGCTTTGTTGTTGTTCTGTTTCGACAGCAAACAACCCACTAATAGAGTACTTCAAGCATGACTTCAAAACAGAATCAGGAACTTCCACCACGATTGAATCATTGTTGAAGATCCTTTCACGTTCCCGAAATGACAAAAAATTCAAGTTTTCAAAAAGGAAAAATCCACATGTTGTCAGAATACCATAATGACGTTTCCATGAAGTCTTTGTCGAAGAGCCTAATGACAAGAATTTAGAGTTCAGCTCCTCTTTGTATAATTCACGGACTTTGATTATCTTCAAAAGAACCTTATTGGACAGGTAACTATTGGTCTTGACAAACTCTTCACCTTCTGTGTCAACTCTCTTGACTTCTGTCTTGGTGGTGCTGATCCAATTGAAAGCCTTATTGAATCTGATAAAAGTACCACCGTCTGCGGTCTTCAAGATATTATAATACTTAATAAATTCTGCTTCTGAAAAATGATTGCACAATTTATTTTTGAAAGGATTCTCTGAATTGACACCATCCAACTGTAAATTGAAAGCATCAACACTGTTGTTCACAATGAATTGATAGGGATCGATCCAAGAGGACGTTAAATTGAAGAACTGAGAAGTTGATGATGAAATTGACATCGAGCGTGGTGGAGGATTCGGTGGTTGGTTCTGTTGACCCGGACTAAATATTTGTGGAGCATTTTGCTGGTTGATTGGGGTTGAACCGTTGACAGAAGGAGCTGGTGAGCCTACTGCTGCTGTTGCTCCTGCTGAGTTTAGTTGCGCTGAATCCGATAGATAGGTTGTGGAGTTGGAAAACATTCTCTTTGGAAGCATATAAAGAGAGGCTGGTCTGGAGGACTGATTCTGGTGAAGCACATTGCTAAACTTGCAATATGTGATGTTGTCGTAAAAATATTCCAAAACTTCTCTAGGAACCTTGGAGTTACTAAGATTTGACTCTGGATCTTCCACACGAGTGTTCTTGACAAACTCATCCTTTGCCATTTTTTTCTTGTTGTCCAAGTTGAAATGGTCGGTATGGAGCATCACAAAGCTAAACGTCAAAAAGTAAACTTGATCAGCACTGTCCCATAAATCTTTGTTGCATGCATAGTAGCATCTGCCAAAGCATTCGATAAATCTATCAATATGCTGTGATTCTTTCGGAAGTTCACAATACGTCAACATTTTCCTCAAGGAGATATCCAAAGATTCTCTAGTGAAATCAAACTTGTTTGAAATGAATTTGTAAAGACAATCTTTGTGAAATTGAGAGTTCTTCTCAGCCAAAATGGAAGCAGCTTCAAATTCAAACCCCTCGTTTATCAATCTTTCCAAATATGAATCAACTGTGTCATTTTCCGCTGCCTTTGGAGGAGTCGATGGTCTTGTAATTGACTCTTCGTCAGAGGTTGCAGGTGAAGGGACAGAAGATTTCAAAAGAACCATACTTCCTATGGTTCTAACCAAAGAACTATTCCTTTTGTTGTATAGATCACTTTCCAAGGAACCCAATGTTTTTGATCTTCTTCTTGGTGCCTCTTTTTTTGTGGTCATGTTTGAGATATTACTGCTGCTTCCAATGTTATAGTCATCGTGTTGTTGTTGTTCCATAGGCAATGGCGCCGAGGCTTGTCGGTCTGGTCTGGAGTTTGATCTTGATCTTGATCTTGGAGCTTGGGGTGATTTGCCCTTTGTTGGTTCTTCTACTGGCGTTCTGAGGTTATCAGAATCCATAAAACTTGATATCTTTCTTTTGAGCCTGTTCAAAGTGAATGATGAAGATTGTTTCTTTAGATTAAAGGGATTTTTTGTGGGTGAAGCAGATAGAAAATCTCCAAAACGACTAGTGTTAGATTTGGTTGTTGTGTTAAAGGGAGGTGTACTAGTTCTATTCGGAGATCTTGACAGGGATCTTGAAGGTGATCTTGAAGGCGATCTTGACAGGGATCTTGATGGTGATCTTGATGGAGAAAGATCATTGTAATCTCTGGTCCTTGAAGGCGATGTGAAGATACGGTTAGTAGAGTGAAAGTTGTCAACATTCTGGATACCACAAGGTTCCTCATTGATATTCGTGAAGAAACTTGTATTTCGTTCAGAGCTGCTGCTTCTTTCTGGATTTCTACTCTTTCTATAGATGTCATTCATTGTTAAATTTTCTGTTATTTCAGTCAATTCGTTCATCGAGTTTTGCCGCCTATGTAGGCCAAACAACATAGACTTTTTTCTTAGGTTGTCAGCAGATTTGAATCTTCCACTTTTCAGCGTTGGATCAGTGCGCTTTTCACCCAGAAATGGTGCATTTATAGGTGGTTTCATGGATTATGTTTGGATATGGAATGGCGGGTAATTTAAAAGACTATCAATATCAATTCATAAGGTTCAAAAGGGTGTGTGAGGATCAGATATGCAATGATACGGAAAACGATGACGTTTAGGATAGCGTGTTGTAAAAATCAAAAGATTATCAATAGCAGCCAAATGCTATTATGTGATTCTGATAGGAAGAAAACTCGTAAAAGCAGTTGGTTGCCTTTAAACGGTGCTTGTCGTTATTGCTTTATGATTTCAAGGCATACGTACCCCTCCCGCGGCATCTTACCCCTATAAATTACAAATAACAACAATTGCCCCTTCTTCAAATTATCGCGATAATCGACAAAAGCTTTGAAATAGTACCCGATCGGCTATGGCAGTTTCCCATGTGATTGGTCACGTGTATACTCCTGTAGATCGAAAAGTTGAAGGAAAGTGCCAGGTGTTCCGTTAAGTCTGACTATCATATTGATAAATTAAATCCAATTTACTCAGGCAATCACTGGGCTACAAATGATCAAAAAGATTTGACGTGTAACAAGCGTAAAGAAAAAATGTATTGAAGAAAAAGATAAATGTAAAGTAAGCCCAAACGACCACACGTGGACAACTATAACTTGCGAACCAATAAGACAAAACCGAATATAACCCAAATGAAAAAAAAATATAAATACAAATTGTGCTCAAGAGATTTACCAAACCCTTAATCAACAATGATGAATGAAATGATGACAATGCAGATGAAATTTTGTGATGCAATTTTTGAAAAAAAATAGCAAATTTAATAGCTTATAATGTAACCAGTTTGAGTGGAAAATTAATAGCTCACGTAGTGAGTCTCCTGAACATTGGAAATTACAGTTTGAGTGGCAGTTTGGACCAGTTCAACAGTGTGATAGTTTGTAACATACATGTTGATTGGAGAAGCAACAGCAGAAGTAGCAGCGAGCAAAGTGTAGAGTAACGAAGAGACTTGCATTTTGAATATGAAATAAAAATATGATACTGATGAGTAATGGCTGCTTATAAATCTTTGAAGCTTTATGACTGACTGGAACTAGTTCAAGGGAGTGAAGAGCTTTAAAGAAAAGCAGCATGCGAAGAAGTATTATGAAAAGAGAGGGACTCCCCGCGTTTTATAACTTTTCAAGCTGCAAGATAAAGGTTTCTTTCTCAACGATTGGAATGCTACAGTCTGTTGGTAATGACGAAGGAATTTAATTAAGTCCAGGTAATAATGACGTTGAAAAATTACCGTTGGCTTGTGTAGAATGTATAGCAAGACTCGCTAGGGCTTTCGTTAATAGTGCATGTATTACGCGGTCTCGTGCATTGTGGACAATAAAAAGTGCAGCAAAGGTATGCATGCGGGCAAAAGCACAGTGAGGAAGCTAGTTTTCGAAACTCAACAGTCTTTTTCGCTTTTTTGGACTTTTCGGGCAAACTAGGCCAGGGTACGGGTTTGCAAACATAAGTCCCTCGATGGGGCTGGTAAAGGAAATACGTTATATATAAAGGCGCTTATGCTTCAGTTGATGAAGTGATTTGTTCCCCTTACGAACAGTTTCTTTTCTTTTAATAGAAAAGGATTGGCCATGAGAGAGTATCACGGGATTAATGCTAGATAATTCTGTTCCTATTCTTAATGTTGGAGGATCCCTGATCCTCGTGAAAATTCACGAAACCTACCCTAGTCAAACGGTTGACCTAGACTTTCCCAAATTGGAAATTAGTACAGTGCTTACTTTCGACCACATGTAATTGTTAGATGTGGTCCGATGCGAGACTCAAATGTTATTTCAGATTGCATGCATCTTACAAATTCATGTAAGTAAATTACCAAAAAAGTGGAATGAAATTGATCAAAGCCTGGATGGACTCTTTTTATGAGACTGAAGTCAGCCTGGAAATTTTTTAAGAGGCTGACAATATAGATATCAACTTCTCGAATCAATTTTTCCTTCCAGCCGTTTCTGATATTCTAGATCCTTGATATCATTGGATGAATTGGAAGGAACTTTAACCAGGGTGCGTCGAAATTTTACAATTTGATAGATCTTTTCCGGCTTATTCTTTTAACGATTCCGAAAGCATTCTGTAAGCTGGAAATTCATCGTTCGTACTAGTTACTCTTCCTTACAATTTGCGATTTGTAAATAATGATGATTTCTTCACCTAACTTCGTGAACTAGTAAATTAATAATTTGGTGTAAGGCTGCAACTGAATTTACGAAATTGCCTATTTGTGAAATGGCAAAAGTACCTCGTGGCTTATCAACTTTCTTGGAGATCTCTTGTTCATATTATTACAAATATTTATGTAATACCACATGAAAGAAGTGTATAAAATTTTCTGAATGTTAGGCTGAGTCTCAGTCATACACTCTCTTGCATGGATCTTGTCTTTTTACGGGACTTGAGAGTCTATTTGATCGTTTTCATGCATCGCTATGCGGTGATACCCCCTTGTCGTCGCTTTCTCGAAACATTTCTGACTGTAACGATGAATTCGCGGAGACGAGGAAGAGAGAAAGGTATGACTTTCTGCGGAGTCAAGCATTTGATGGAAATGGGGGGGAAAAAGTAAGAATACGTGCTTCTGAAGGGTGGAAAATGGCAGAGGAAATAACTTCGCTAGCTGTAATGGCACATCCCTTAATCGAAAGAAAAATACCCTGTGAGAACAAATGTGACTAATAGTAGTGGGTCTACATGTGTTCATTGGCACATTTGTGAGTACAAGAATATGTACCTTTTGATTATTTATCCTGACCAGAGTTGGAACTTGTTGGTTACTGCCGTCTCTATGAGGCTTATGTATGACTATAGACCTTGGATAGAGATTCTTCTACAAGTGTAGTAAGCTAAAAATTACTTAAAGTAAAACCCAAAATGTTAATTATATTGTTGAACACTTTTATAAACTAAGAACAACCCAAAATTTTAATTATACTGAAAACAACCCAAGATGATATAAATAAAAAAAATGCAGAAACAGGTATATGCTAATGAAAGATGCAGAAACAGGTATATGCTAATGAAAGATGCAGAGAAGGCTTAGAGAAATTCAAACCTGAAGAATTTCGTAAAGCGATAGTTCCTAGAACCAAATGCAGAAGATAAATGCAAGGAGCCGAAGCTCTTTATAAGGAAACGTAGTGAGTTTCTTTAACAGTGGTGATGACGGTAGCGGTAGCTCTTTCAACGGTTTCAATAGTATTGTATTGAGTGACGTAGATGTCAATTGGAGAAGCAGCAACAGTCAAGGCAGAGACAGCGGCGATGAATAAAGTAGAAAAGTTCATTGTAAAGTTATAATTTAGTCTGCTAGAGATGAATGCTAAAGTGTGAGCGGAAACGCTGAATGCTAATGAATATGCTGAAGTGTAGAAATGCAAAAAGTAACGACTTATTTAAGTCTTTGGATGCTGTTTATGTGTTTGTGGGTCTTTGGGATGAAGATAATGAATTAATAAAACCTTTGATAATTACTTGCAGTCAAAACATGAGGGGATTGTCTTTATTTATAACAATTCAAAGGACTTATCCTATTATGACGTTACTTTAATTTGTACTCTAGTTTGATGAAGGCCAAGCACCTCATCTGAGTCTGGGCACTGACGAATCTAATTACGCTGCATCTATATACGTAAATAGTGCGTAGAACACAAAGCATTGGGACTTTGTCCAAATGCTCCAAGTGCAAGTCTCGATTTTCCTGCATCTATAGGCCGCGTTTAACGGTCATGATTTCAAGTAAACGAGAAATGAACAGTTATGGACTGGTCCAGTACTAGAATTGTCTGACCAAGACCCAAAACAGACTCAAGAAAAAAAATTAAATACCCGTACATACAAAGGGGATTGTCGAAGAACTAAATATAACTCTCGGCTATGTGTTTGAATTCAGAAATGGAAAGGAATTGAGATCGGCGTTAGACTACCTTCTGGAAGCTCTGACATGGTGATGCCACACTGAATAGCCTCGCCATGGTCACCAATGGTTCATACCTAAGGGTCTAGAGTCAAGTGGACTTAGAGCAAGGTAGTCTTATTTGGGATCAAGATTTAAGATGAGTGGAAGATTGAACTTCTTCTGATAACTGGAAAGAAGAACAGAATAATCATATTTTATATTGCCAATTCAAAACAAATTCAAAGCCAAACTCTAGTGGAATCTGGATAATGTATCAACAGATGGTCCGTATCCTGAGCATCTAGACGTCTGGACAACTGTTCCAACGGCGGAAAGAAATACAGACGCGTCCTATGTAGAAAAGTTAGAAAGAAGTCGCGAGGATTTCTGATTACACTAATAGTTGTCCATTTCTCGGGTGCGAGTAATTTAACTTTTTTTGGCAATGGATCTGGTTATCTTCCGCGACGATTCAGAAATGGGAAAGAGACTATTACCTAATCCAGCAGAGAGAGAGAGGTACTTTTATTTTTACGATTCAGAAATGGGAAAGAGACTATTACCTAATCCAGCAGAGAGAGAGGTACTTTTATTTTTAATTTCAGAAGTGGACAGGTTCTACTGTTGGAAGCTTGGCTTTTTGCAACAAGAACTAACTTCGATTTAAACTTTTTTTTATTAATTTATACTTCAAAAGATAGAACCCTCAGATTCATCGATCCTTGAATTATATATAGCATTGAGATATCCTACACTTATATTGGTACAATATATAAATATATATACAAGTGCGTGAATGTCTCCTCATAACAAAGAATGTCGTCTTTCCTAAAGTTGCAAGTCATATCAAAGAAGAGATCAATCTATTCAACTTAAGATGATCAATCAGCAGAAACTGGAACTATGCATACTCAATATATATATAGTACCAAAGGATAGTACCAAAATGCTCCACCTACTTTAGGGATTTTGTAGAAATTTTCAATTAATAATACATTCAGAAATTTGCAGGCATGTTGCACACACCGGAGCGAAGCGGAGACTTTTTTTATTAACATTATTATCCTGGTATGATTATTACTTTTAGTTTCTTGAACTAGTTTATTTGCTATCTTCTGAAATATCATCTTGCAATCCTCATGCTTAACCTAAGCTAATTCTGCCTCCCTGTTTCTCACGTCCCGATTAAGCAATAGTCGCGAGGCTGATTAACCTTCTTGTCATGGGACCTAGATCTACACTGTTTCAAGGACATGGGTTAGTGAAATAGTCAGTAATCGTTAATTTTGTTGTTCTGCAAGAATGCAAGAATCAGTAAATGTTGCAAAATCTTAATATTCTTTAGCTCAATAATTCATTTTCATTTGGCGGTTCCCAGAATGTACTATGGTGGTGTTAAATTGTAATGTGCATTGAGAACTGTGGGAAAAACCAGTCTTCCGATTTAATATCGCCAATCCATCTTGTTGATGAAATCTTGCTGTGCTTCATGATCGGCGTACCCAACATACTCCACGTAGTAGTTACGTGTTCTAGAATAACCCTGGTCGGAATGAATAAATTCTTTTGGTTTTAAGACTATTTTCTTTTTTCGCTCTTAGTCTCAGATATGGACAACGAGTTCCGCGGTTTGAAAAAATTCTGCCTGTCTCGCCCAATAGTAAAAATACAGGGCTTATTTATTCAAAGCTTATTCCTCATAAGATGCGAATTGGTCAAAAGTGGATGGGCTGCATCAACTACTGTCAAGAATGGGTCGATCTTTTCTTCATTTGTGAGAGAGCCTGTAAATTTCAGACATCGGTGTTCACCATGTGAAAACAGGTAAATCTAATATTTGTCGCAACGTAAACAAACAAACGTAAACAAAACAAATATACCGGAATTTTACAGGAAATACTAAACTTAGGACTGGTTGCAGATCAAGCAAGACCCAAAGAAACAAAAAAAGTCCGTATGTAGACGCTTGGAGGGCTGCCTAGTCCTCAGTCCCAAACAAGTTGGATTCTATGAATTCTGATCATCTATAATCCGCAATAAGGTCTGAACACCGACCTAGACCTTTGGAACCACCAGAAAACTACGCCCTTGAATTTCGCTTGTCAGGTGCTTCTTTCAGCATAGCGATAGTATCTACAGGACTCACTCACTTCCAATGGAGAAACTGTTGGGATGACCTTTAAGGTAGCTATAGATTATTAAAATCTTGTTGAAAAAATAACGCATGTGGGGCGCCAAAAGACTTTTCACCGTCCGTCATCCAGTACATATTGTTAATATTTCCCCACTGAACTTGAAATTTAAATGCGGAACCAGCTGATTACCACAGTCACTTTTCTTTGAATTCTGTATAGGTATTCTTTGGTATCTTGATTTGAAGGGAACCATCAATGAAGATGCGTTTAGATACATATAGACCTTTACCGTTTATGGCTCAAACACAGATCTGGAATTCAAAGAAGATATGAATTTGTTGTCCATTTTTCTTATTGGAATTTTGGTTTCGTTGCAATGAAAAACTAACTCGCAGAAAGGCTAACATTTCCCAGTGAATTATTCTAAAGATCTCTATTTCATTGATTGTTTTCTTCTAAGCCTTCTTTTCTGTTTGGAACGGATCTACTAGATTCTTCAAAAGGCTTCTGTACGTGATCTTACTTCGTAGTGCATTCAGAACCATCAGCTTTAACTATGCTATCACTTATTACTAAAAGATACATCGCAGTTGATTCTATATTTAGCTATATTTAAATCTGGAAAAAAAAGTGTTTAAGATCTGCTTTTTTAGATAAAGATAAAGATAAAAGTTCAAGAAGTAAAAAAAATTAAAAAATATATCTCCCGGGGGCGAGTCGAACGCCCGATCTCCAGATGACAATGGAGAGATCCTTTACAGTCTGACGCCTTAAACCAACTTGGCGACCGAGAGCTTTTCTTTTTCTATTGACGCCATTCTTTCAGCCGAATGATGAGGATACCGGATTATTGAGGATTCATAGTAAAAAAATCAATTATCTACCGAAAATCGACAAGAAGTTTAAAGAAGTTAAAGGAAAAGTTATCAGAAGAGAGATAATGTTAGCTAGAACTGAAGATGATGTTGTCTACATATCGATGGAAGAACCTAAATGGATTCAAACCTGGTCAAAGCTGTATAAGCTTCAGACCCAATTACCAGGAATTCTCCAGCCACTTCATCGATTCCATTTGGGACATTATGATCACCAATTTCATTTCCGAGCAACTTTTGATCCGGAAAAGCCCGGCTCTCATGACAAATTATGTTGTTTTTGTCATGAGAAAGAAGAAAGGTTTCAACATCTGTTTCAATTTTGTTCGATATCCCAATTTATTTGGGAAGAAATCATCTATCACGAAACTGCTTCATCTCCTCCATTATCGTTGGACCTATTCTACTTCCCAGCTAAGGAGTCACCAATGGAAATTGACGAACGAAGTTGGTTAATTGAGATCTTATGGGATATCAGAACGAGCAGAAGATATCAAAGCAATAGGTTATTACAATTTGGAATCGAATCAATAAGAAAGGAAGCTTTAGCGGCTTAGGAAAAGAAGAAATATTTAAAACAAGATGTTGATCAAATGAGAAAGAGGTTTTGAAGGGTCCTCTAATAATATAAATTCATTTTCCACCGTTCATATCAGCTGATTACATAACTTGAAAGGCATCCGACGTATTTGATCACGATGGAACTTAGGGGGGTATAATCAAAATGGGCCAATAATTCTTGTTTCCGTAAGGGCTATAATTGATACAATGACGAATATTGTCCGTTCCTCAATTGCTCATAAAACAAATTAAGAGATACAACCAACAACCTGATCCAATCTTGATTATTTTCAGGATTCATCTTAAGTCTGATTATTTGGTTGACTGGATTTTCTGGAATTATGGAGTTTTATTATATACAACTTTTATAGGAAAACTATTTTTGCGGTATTAATATATGATTATAAGAGGGAGAAAAATTATTGAATATCATTTTATATGTTAACTTTATTAAAATTCACATTTATAACGATTGAAAGAAAAAACGGAAAAGTCCAAATTAAGGACATAAATTCAATAAGTTAAAAAAGCATATATTTCGGTGCAGAAAATAATTAAATAATGTTTTGACATTAACGAAAGTCTTAATAACTAATTAACTTAGTATAAAAGTAGAAATAAATAACTATTTACATTTTCCAAAACATGATTCATAAAACCAATTGACAACCTTTCCAAAAAAACATTGTGTTGTAAATTTTTGAGCCTATATAATATACTGATGTTTTTATCAGAATCTGTTTTTATCTGGTACTATTGTTTCATTCAGAGACATATATATATATAATTTGAGTGTTTTTTTTTGGAAAACCAGGTTATGATCATTCGTTCCCTGATTATTGAAATATTAATTATATCAAGTGGAGATTAATTCGGGTACTGTTAATTGGGGTTTTCGAATAATATGCATTGTTAATCAAAATATTACAAAATCGACTAATTATTATTTTATATATTTCCTTGGAGAACGAATTATAATCTATATTAAATTAGGATGAATGAAAATTCATAATTTTCTAAGAACTTTCAAATTTTAAAAATAGTACGTCGCCTCACAGAGGAAAATACCTTTATGATTTCCTCTCACCAAAATATAGAGACTGTAACAGGTTACAAAGGTTTTGAATGTGAATGGCTGCTTCTCTTGGATTTGTGGGTTCAGAGCAGGCGCCCAATTCTTAAAAGTGTACTTGAAAATAATTAAAGATCCAGCTAGCTAGGCTTACACCATGCTATATCATATTATAAAGCTCTATTGCAGCCTAACTACTAAAAGGTCATGATCATTGTCCCCAATAATGTTGATGTGTTTGATTCTGGATATCATACTGACCACCCCATTGTTCTTGATCCTGCTGTTGATGTTCTCCCCAGTCCAGTTGTGGTGCTTGTTGTTGCTGACCTTCATAATAATACGAGGATCCTTGATAGCCATCATTAGGAGAATTCTGATAATATGATTGCTGTGGCTCTTGTTGCCGGAACTGCTGCCCTTGATAATGAGGATCGGGTGGTTGATATTGTGTTTTGTCTGGCTGTTGCGTATATTTTTGTGGCTGATGTTGTTGATAGGCAATACTTGGATCTGGATATTGATAATTATTATTTGGATCTTGTTGAGGTTGTTGTTCTTGTTGAGGTTGTTGTTCTTGTTGAGGTTCTTGTTCTTGTTGAGGTTGTTGTTCTTGTTGAGGTTGTTGTTCTTGTTGAGGTTGTTGTTCTTGTTGAGGTTGTTGTTCTTGTTGATATTGTTGATACTGCAGCTGCCTTTGATCTGGCTGAGAATAGTCGTTACTATTCTCCAGATATTGAGCCTCTTGATAATGTTGTCCCTGTGGCTGCTGCTGTTGTTGGTAGGAAGTATTGTTGCCATAAGCCGAGCGAATTCCAGTATCATCATTATGATCATAATTACTTTGCTGCCGTGGGCCATTGAAACTATTGACGTTACCCCAAACAGTTCCTAGACCGAATTGAGCATCATTGTCATCTTCATTGTTATCTTCATCGCATTCGAACAAATCATCGTTATTGTCGTTGTTGCCACTATCTTGAGAGTCCTCTGCTGTTGCTGCACTTGAGCCAGCTGCTTGTTGTTCTTTTAGACGTTCTTGCATCTTTTCTCTTGCTTCCGAAACACTGTATCTGTGGAATTCCTTCGTTGGTTTGGCTAGTGTGGGTTTTTTCTTTTTGAGCATAAATGGCGAAGCAGCTGCCAATGATTTTCTTTTCTTCACAGGATTTGTTCCTCCTGGTGTATCATTATTATTTGTTCTCCTAGGACCGTGTTGAATTGTTTCTGTGACAGATTTCTGAGGACTTTCATTGCTGTTGTCGCTGCTGTTGCTGCTGTTGCTGCTGTTGTTGTTGTTGTTGTTGTTGTTGTTGTTGTTGTTATTGTTGTGGATCTTTCTAGGCTCAGCCATTAGCGATAAGGCGAAACCAACAAACTCCTTCAACTCTCTCTCAACTAGTTGAGCGCTCATTTTCGCTAATATTTTCAAAATATCATCACCTCTACCAATAGACTTCTTCTGTGATATGTGTAATAGCAGATTTCTGTACTTTGAGAAAATCCCCCATTCTTGGTTGGATTTCCATCTATCCAACTTATCCAGTGCATTATCATAGCTTTCTCTGGCATTTTGGACCTTATCAAGACCAGCTTCAAATTTGGATCTATGCTGACGAATGTACCGAGCTCTATATTCTTTCCAGGGCAATGGTTCCTCGTCACCAGGTCGAAGTCTAACTGACTGTAAGGTTTCATATTTCTTCCTGATATTCCTTAATTTGCCACCCGTAGTGAACATTTCCAAGTCATCCTCTGTCAACACATCTTCAAACTGTTTTCGCTCTGCTGTCAATTTGTCTTCTTCAGCATCCCATTTAGCCAACTGGGTTCTCCACTCAGCTTCGAATCTCTCATTTCTCTTTCTACAAACATATTCCAAGGCAACTGTCTCCCTTTCCCTGTTCTGGACAAGCTTTTCATAGTGCTTTCGTACCAGTTTTTGAACTAGAATCTTAACAGACTCATTGGACGCCGTGAACTTCATTTCAGGAGTGACCAAATCCATCAACTTTTCCATCAGTTTTAATAACGAAGAGAACGTCACCATGCCCGTGCTTTCATCGAGCTCTTCAAACCAGAGGATCCCAACCTTGATCATTTCCACCACATTACTTTGAATCTTCGCCCGTGGATATTCAGGAATTGACTTAAGGATGTTGATAAGGTAGTGTGCCGAGTCAATGATGTAGACCTGAAGATTCTCAGATTTCACAGAAGAGACATCATCATCTTCTTCCTTGTCGACGGGTAGAAGCTTAACGTTGATCGCAGTTTGTCTATTTGCATTGTGTTTATAAGCATAAATGAATCATAACATTTTGAAAACAGAAATAACCAACCTCTTGGTATTATATTTGTTGTGGTGGTTACTTTTTTTTGCCAAAACACTTCAAATCATCAAAGATTTTCATCATTTCCTTAGCAACAACAAACACTCTCAAATTCAACAATCTTCGTTATTGACAAATAAAACCCAAATGTTTCATGAAGCACTTAAGATTACCTTCCACATCTCTCTTGACAATCTCCCTCACTCTCTTGATGGCATTGCCTTCAGCAATACTTCTCATAATCAACTCTTCAGAAATCGACACTAAATCTTTATCTGTGGAAATATAAAACGACCATAGTGCCTTAAAGGGATTCAGATAACCACCGCTATAACATTTGTAAATCACATCAGTGTCCATATTGGAAATATTAGCACGAAGTTTATCCTTTATGTGGCGATAATAAGGATTATCGTCACCGTTAATCACAGCAAGATGCCTACTGGCATAGAGTAAATGGGCCAAAGGAACACGATCGAATAAAGAAATAATATCAACTCTTTTGAGAAAATCCGATACTTCAGGTTGTGTGTCATAAAACACTAAGATTATGTCAAATAGGATTAATGCCTGTCCCATTAAACCGTACAGGTCCATGGATTTCCTCTCCTCCTCCTCGTCTTCTTCATCATCATCATCATCATCATCATCATCATCAACGGGTTGGAAAGCATCAAGATCAAAAGATTCTCTTAATTTTAATAATCCCTTAACTTTAGTGAACAAGTTATCATCAAATCTTAACTTTTCAAAAGTTAAAACTTCAATAATTCGCTTTACCACCAAACCGAGAACCTTGCGTCTTAAAATAGGATTTTCGATGGTCAATTTAGTCTTCAAGACCGTTTCTCTTAACTCTTCTGGTTGGACTTTTCCAATGAGCATAGTCCTTATCTGTTCATTATTGAAAACGGTCAATGATTTGTTGATCGTTGTTAGATATGTGTCGATATGGTTTGGAGGAAGTGATTCATGAAGTTCGGAGAGTAATAGCTGACGCCTTGTTGATTCCTATGTTTGATCAGGAAAGGAAGAGTCAGAATCAGAATCCGAATATTCTTCTACTAATTGCTCTTGTTGATCTTGTTCTTGGAAATTTCCATTTCCTAATTGATGAGTGTAGTATCTATCTTCTGATGATCCGTTGTAGGTTTCTGGCTCCTGTTCAGGGTGTCCATGGTTATTAGCTTGAAGATCATCAGTTTGTCCATCATTCCTAACTTTTAAATATTTATCAACATAATCATTCATTTGCTCTGAGTCTTGATCAGCAGCATTCAACAAATCTGCCGAATCCATATCTATTTGTATAAGTTGGTTCTCGCTGAACTCATCTGAACTTTGACTGATCTGTTGAGATTCAATAAGGTGATCTTCATCTTGTTCATTGACGGGTTCAGTGAGCTCTCTAGATTTTCCTTTCCGACACTAGAGTATGTACTCATTGGTGAAGGTGGAGCAACAGAAACACTAGTGGATGTTCTTGTATTGCAGTGCTCTAAATCGTTGTGATGTTGTAACTGTTGTGATTTAGCCGCGGTTATCGGGTGATTATCACCTCCTTCCATTCAAAAAATGTTCCTGTTGCATATAGTCCGTCATGTCATGAGTAATTGAATTTACAGTGTGTGGAATTGCGGTTTCTTTATTTGTGTGCTGTGGTTAAATTGGTGAAAACATGAGAGATAACCAACCCCTTGCTTGGTATAATTTTATTATATATATATCTTGTAGGATTGATTAATCTCTAAAAATCTCTGGCGGCTGAATTTCCGTGAGCCCAAATTCAAGCAAGCGCCTGCTCAAAAGACATAAGAGAAAGTAAACAAAAAAACATAAAAACTTCGAATTAATTAAGCGAATTTGCAAGATTGGGAATATGCAACATCTGTCTCTTAAAAAAACAAAAAAAAACTCAATATCTATAAAGTCGAAAAAATAGAAAAACAAAGAATAGCTCACTCATGCTGGGGGTCGAACCCAGAATCTTCTGATAAACTAACTTTCTTAGAAGTCAGACGCGTTGCCATTACGCCACACGAGCAATTCTTGATGTCTGTGAATGGATGCGAGGACCCTGGACGTGCTCGGCTTATATAATAGTCCGTTGGGTTGCAAAGCGAAAATTACCAAAAATGGTGTGGCTTAGACGGGGATTAGTAATTTTCCTGGGGTTTCCACAGCGATTTGTCATAGACTTGTAATCTTTCTGATAGCATTGTTTTGGGCGCTACTGTTTGTTTGACTCCAAGTTCCAGTGCATTGAGATGTACTAATTCAGTAGTAGCAAAGAGTCTCTGTAAGAATATTGTGCTGCTTATTTGGAAGATTCGTGTGCAAGTCACATGGTAAATATTGCTAGAGGTCAATGGTAATTATCAAATCCAAAGACCGTCTTCTTCTTCTTCGTACCATACCACAATTGCAGCAGCAAGTTCTGCAAGCCAAAATATTATTCGCGCCGGCAGCTGTATAGTGCGGGAAGAAATCGGAGCAGGATATGATGGCCGACAGTTGTTTCCAATTTTTATAAATACATATGTCAGCGCAGTGGAGCGTGATCCACTCCTCCTTGGGAAATGAAGGGAATAGAAAAGAAAAGAAAAGAAAAGAAAAGAAAAGAAAAGATTATTTAATTCTAATTGATTCCCATTTTCATCGTTTCTGAAAGGTTTCCGCTGTTCCTATATCGATTCCCAAAATTTCATAGCCACTGCTCATTCGTCGTTTTTCTCATCAAGGACGGTTTTATACATTTCATAAACTTGCATTTATTTTAAACCAACCAACCAGCCAACCAACCAACCAACCAATCAATCATATTAAACCATGTGTGCTCACGAATTACAACATCCACAACCTACAAAAGCCGCCGCGGGATCTGCTATTAAATCTGACTTCCCAAGCATATCCCTCGTATCACCAACACTAACGCCATCAACGTTATCACATACCACCGCTTCGCCAATTCCAGTCGACCTTTCCAGCTCATCGTCAACCCGTCAATTGCTTCCAGATACCTTGCCAACTGTCAGATGTCTAGCCAGAGCCCGTATTCCAACCACACAGGGCACTGAGATCTTCCTGCATTTGTATTCGAATTCTATCGACAACAAGGAGCATTTAGCCATTGTCTTTGGTGACAAGATCCGTTCCAGGACATTATACAAGCGAGTCGAGGGAGAGACTCAGCAGGACCGTATGACCAGAGGTGCGTATGTTGGCAAGCTAAGACCAGGCAGAGACATTGCTGACGAAGACGACATCAGTGGCGAAACCATTGAGTTTGATTCCAACGGAAATGTCATACAGCCATCAAGAGATGATGCTGCCACTTTAGCTCGGATCCACTCTGAATGTTACACTGGTGAGACCGCCTGGTCTGCTCGTTGTGATTGCGGTGAACAGTTGGACGAAGCTGGTAGACTGATGGGTGAAGCTGGTGCTGGCTGTATCGTCTACTTGCGCCAAGAAGGCCGCGGTATTGGTCTTGGTGAGAAGTTGAAGGCCTACAATTTACAAGATTTAGGTGCTGACACAGTGCAGGCCAACTTGATGCTAAGACATCCAGCTGATGGAAGATCGTTTGGCTTGGCTACTGCAATTTTACTAGACCTGGGCCTCACAGATATCAAATTGTTGACGAATAACCCAGATAAGATCGTTGCTGTTGAAGGTAAGCAAAGACAAGTGAAGGTCTCCGAAAGAGTTCCTATGATTCCATTAGCTTGGAGAGAAAAGGAAGGCGGTATCAAGAGCAAAGAAGTTGATGGCTACTTAAGAACTAAGATTGAAAGAATGGGTCATTTGCTAAGCAAGCCTGTTAATATTTAAGAAAAAATTAAAAAAAAACAGTCAAAAAAAATCCGCCAGGTAATAGCAATCAATTGCTATTTTAATGAATTTGATGAATTTTGGATAGAGATGTTTACTGTTCGAAATGTATATAAGAAAAAATTTAATGTTCGCCTTAATCTTTGTTATAAATACAGCTTGTAGTTGTAGTTCCTCCGGTAAAACCCAGAGAGACACGTGATTAGGAGTGCGGTGCCAACCCTACGTTTCTTTTGTTTGTAATTTACCCAATCCGGTAAAGATCATCGGCGCGCGTTGCAGGCCGAAAGGTAAACAAAAACTTTCGCTCGGATCAAAACGGCCTGGGAAGGATAATTTCGAAATCCAAACAAACAAACAAACAAACAAACAAACAAAAATCAAACAAACAGACAAATAAATAAACAAGCAGAAAGGAAAGGAGACTATTTCTTTTGACCAAATATATATATACCCTATCATGTCCACACAGAACCAAGAACAATGGACGGTCGAATCCGCTATCCCACCTCAAATCCAGTCTTTATTATCCACAATCTCTGAAACCAATCCTGTCTCTTATGTTTCCCTCTTCCTCCAAATAGTGTCCTTACTTAAGACCCAACGCCGTACAGGCTGGGTTGACCATGGGATTCCGCAATGTGAATCCATTGCTGACCATATGTACCGTATGGGTGTGTCCACTATGTTGATCAAAGACCGTTCTATTGACACTGCTAAATGTGCAAAGATTGCGCTAGTCCATGATATTGCCGAATCTTTGGTTGGTGACATCACTCCATTTGATGTTGTTGATAAGAATGAAAAGCATCGCAGAGAGTTAGCCACTATAGACTACCTTTCTGACCTTGTTAAGAAGTACGATGAAGAAAATGGTAAGGAAATGAAGGAATTGTGGTTAGATTATGAAGAAATTAGAACTTTGGAAGCCAGATACGTCAAGGATATCGACAAGTACGAAATGCTTCTCCAATGTTTCGAATATGAAAAGCAACATGCTGGTGAGAAGAGATTGGACCAGTTCTGGAGCGCCATGGCCAGTGTTAAGACTGATGAAATTAAGAGCTGGGTTGATGACTTATGGAGACAAAGACAAGCCCTATGGGCTGAATTGGAAAAGAAGGATTAGTTTACACACCGTCATTACAACAATATTCGCATAACATATTCATTTACATTCCTCATCACAATAATTTTAGATACCCCGTCCAGTCGCATAGTAGTAGTTATACTAACTCATATTTATAGAAAAAAAACCCATCCTTGTTTTATAAAGAAGACTCTAACTTTATATATATATACATTGTAGTGACCTAAACCTGAACTTTACTGATGAACAAGTTGTCATAGCCAAACAACCAAAAAGCGAGCATGTGTCTCAAACTTAGAGCAACCAACCCGATAAAAGCCTGCATGGCAATGATAGTGGCACATAGTTTATCTTCACGTAATGGTCCAAACCAAACCAATGTTAAGTTGATTAAAGTGAGATTGTTAACCTGAACGATCTTTCCTTCCTTTTCAACGATATGAACTAGTTTCAGTTTGAACAACAGACGTAAGACTAGGGAAACTGTACTGTTCAATGGTTTTTCTTCAAAACTTGCCATCGATGGATACATTAGACCATCGTTTTCATTGAACCTAGGCATTCTGTGTCTTGGGCATGGAACGATACCTGCTAGTTGTGGAACGGAATAGACAAAGTTGAAGATTTGGGGAATAAGGAAGACCAATAAAGTTTTAGAGAAATGGCCCAAGATACCGACCACAGCAAAAACCATACCTGAAAAGTAACAGAAGGTATCACCAACAAATACTCTTGAAGGATACCAGTTGTACTTGGTCAAAGCCAAAGCAACTCCAAGGTAAGGGATTAACAAGGCAGCAGAGAACAAATGCGATTCAATAGCTGGGGAGTTATGAGGAGCAGTCAAGAAATAGATACAATCGTTCAGTAGTAGTAAAGAACCAATAACGACACTTTGAGCACTCTCCAACCCATTCACACCGGCGAGGATATTAATTGAGTTTGGTGCAAAGATGGCAACAGCAGCCATGTAGCCATAGTACAATGGACCCAATTGAATCAACGATTGACCAAAATACGACTGTAAGAACTTGGTGGGGATGAGAACATGTGTGATACCAAAATCAACATAGTAAACGATAAGCATCGGTATAGCGGCAATAGCAGGAATGAAGAACTTATGTCTCCATTTGATATCCAACAAATCATCAGCGATACCCAATAGAATCGTACTTTCTAAGGTCAAAAAGGCAGATAAATAACTGGCCAACTTCTCATGAGGAAACAATTCCACTGCAGAATCCAATTGCTCCGTACTGTTCAAACGATTCCCACCACCGTTTGTCCCCGTCACCAAATACTTGTAGAATAAGAAAGGAATGAACCAGAACATAAGAAATAAATATATGACAGCAGGAATCACACCAATCGTCTCTGGTATAATAGGTCTATCCTTCTTACTCAAATCTTTGCCTGTGAACCCTTTGGAGATAAAAAGGTTGATACAACGAGGAATGATGTAATCTGAGGCAACATATCCGATGATAGCGAAACCCAAAGAGGCCTGAAGAGCTCGATAAAACCCATTCGCTGTGTATAGAAGTGCTGCTGCTGCTATTAGAAGGGCTTTGTTAAGCATTGTGATGTGGTGGTGAGAATATTTGGTTTGGATTGGATCAAAGATGTAGTTGGGCGGCTGTTTTGACACGTTGCTGATAGTCAATAATATTATTATCATTTGTTTTGAAGATCTAGAAGGCACGTGGTTTACATCTGGGGCTGCGGCTCGCTATAGAATTAATCAAGAGATGAACATAGCAACTAACTATTTTTTATTCATAACTACAAGGGAAAACATGACATCAAAAGGACAAATTAATCGTAAATAATGAGGAACAAAATATATTAGTTATGTAATTTATTCGTTTAAGCGACTAATTCAACAACACCACCAGCAGCTCTGATCTTTTCTTCAGCTAACTTAGAAACGAATCTAGCCTTGACGATGACTGGGACTTGTGGTAACTTACCCTTACCTAAGACCTTACCGTAACCGGCAGCTAAGGTGTCAATGACTGGAGCAGCAGAAGAGGAAGCAGACTTTAAGTATTCGTCTCTCTTTTCTTCAGCAACTAAGGTCCACAACTTGTCGACGTTTAAAGATGGTCTCCAGAAGTGTAATTGTTGCTTGTGGAAGTATCTTTGACCAACCTTACCGAAGTAACCTGGATGGTACTTATCTAAGTTGGTTCTGTGGTGGTGTTGACCACCAGCCTTACCTCTACCACCCGGATGCTTTCTGTGTTTACCAACACGACCCTTACCGGCTATGAGAAAAGACTGTTAGTATATTGTCCATGGTAATCCAATATGGGGAGTTCTAAAAAGGTTCTTTCTTCTTTTATCAATTGTTCAATGTTCAGATCTGATCAAAATGATACCAGCGTGTTTAGTTTAAAATGACACATAATGATTGAATATATGCTGAAGATATCTTAAATGTCATTTTGATCCACTTTGATACTAAAATAGTTGATGAGTTCAGAAGTTTGGTATTTGAAAATAAACCTGCACATTGCAGAATAAAAAATCTTCTTAAAAAATGTGAACATAATTGGTTTTGTACTATTGGAATGTGTGACGATATGTTTGTTATGATTTCCTTGACTTTCAATATGATTTGATGGATCTACGAAAACTCCTTTTGCTTCTTTGATTTTTTTTGAATATGCTTGATGAAATCCTCCTCTTGAAACACTTTGATAAAATGGAATAAAACCTTAGCTTCTTTAATTTGAATTAATCACATACCGGAAACGTTACCTCTGTGTTTTCTGGTTTTAGTTAATCTGGTAGGCATCTTTACAAATACTACTAGTGACGATAAAATAAAGTACTAGGTACTATAGGCGATTGCGTGTGTTGTGTATTTGGAGTGTTTTAAACTTTTCAAGTTTTTTCCTGCTTGTGCGTAGTGGCAGTAACTGGGAGGTACACTGTGTGCTCTCCCAGCGAGCACTGGAACTGTCAACGACGACCACAGGGCGCGACCAAGACGAGTCGGAGTCTTCGTGTGGTCCATACCACCAAAGGCGACCGCGAATTATCGTCGCTTCGGAATGTGCGTGGGTGTGTTGAGTGGAAAAAACACTTTTATTTGGCGTGATGTACGGGTGTGAGACTGTGAAGATTGAAAAATTTCATTAAAAATGTTAGGATGTATGTAATTTATTCGATCTATAGAAAAGTCTGGAAAAAGCCCTAATAATAGCAACGTGATTTTGGTGTCACTTTTTTTCCCTTTGGCACATTTACCCTCATGCATGAAGTTGACAAATCTGGAATAACTATTGATTGGATCTTGGATTTTATTAATCCAGTCTTAAGCTCCAAACTTCTTCATAACTGGTATGTCCTTTAGTTTCTGGGACGTCACGATCTAAGTAATAAACGAAGGCAATACAAATGCCAGCAAAGATAAAGTAGACGTAACCTCCAATAGCGGCATCTAGAATTGGGAAGAAATAGCCGACAATGAAAGTGGCAATCCAGTTAATTGAAGTACCATAACTTTGAGCAGCGCCTTTAGCTTCTGGTTGGGTTAATTCCGAGATCATTAGGAATGGAATAGGACCCAGTCCAATAGCAAAAGCGGCAACATAAAGGAATGTGAAGATAACAGTGACCAAGGCAATACCGTACAAATTACCTAAAGCAATCAAAGTGGAAGCAACACCCATGACACCAACTGATAATAACATACATGGTTTTCTACCATGTTTGTCAATGTAAGGAGCACTAAGGAATGTGATCAAGGCGTTAGCAAGAGAAATGAAACAGTTAATGATGACAGCATTTTGTGGAGACGTTAGTTTTCTAATGGTATTAACACCATAAAACACGACAGAGTTGATACCACAGAATTGTTGACCTGCTAAAATGGCGGTAACAACCACCAGTGAGTTTCTGTAAGTTGGATCATAAATATATGTATGTAAGTTAATTGCGTTCTTTGGTAAAGGTTCTTCTTCATCGACTTCCTCTGGACCTTCTTCTTCAACATCACTTAAAAGTCTATCATTCAACTTATCACATCTAAGCTTGGCTTGAACTTGTTTGGCTTCTACAGTGTACCCATTATCAGCCAACCACTTTGGCGTTTCATCAATTGTTAAGACGGCCAAGAAGTTCACAATAGCCAAAAATGCACCAACAAACATCAAATATCTCCAATCAATGCTATTTGCCAATCTGATAGCAAGGACCTGAGTCAACAAGATCCCTAAGTTGATTGCAACTTGATTCATACTACCAAGACTCCCCTTCAAATGGTGTGGACTGATCTCATTAATCAACAAAGGTGTGACGACAATCCCACAACCCGCACCCAACCCAGCAATAAATCTCCCCAAGATGAAGACTCTATAACTGTTGGCAAATGAAATAATCAAAGACCCAACGAAGTAAACAATTGCGTTCAAGGCAGTAGTCCATTTTCTTCCAATCTTATCCGCTAACCAACCGGCATAAAGTGAACTGATCAACCCACCGATACTGAAAACAGAAGTAACCATCCCTAGACCTTGCTCCTCCATAGTGATACATTGTTTTAATCCTAGTTTATGCATCCATGTAGTTAAATAGGTACGACCTGGAACTGGTGTATCAGCCAAACAAGATAAAGCAGCCCCTGGACCGTTCAATTCAGCCATATGATAACCATATTGAACGGAGGCGAGACAGGCAACTACAGTTGTCCATAAGAGAGCACGACTCAAGTGATGATGAGTCATTGATTGATGTTTGGTTGAAAAAAAAAGTGGTTGAAGACGGTACAATCGATAGTATTTGAAACAATTTCTTGGTATTTTAAGGAACGTTCGTTATGTTTACAAACTTAAAACGTGGTTTTTGATATTTACGATACGAGTTCTCCACTGCAGCAGCGACAGCCAGGAGGCTCAATAAAAGCAGGGAGGAAACCCGATGGAAGGTGACAGTCGCTGGATATGCAGCTTGCTGTTGGATGATGCGGAGAACAAGACTGCCCCGGTTCAGTTCAACAAAACCCCACGCGCCACTTTATGACAGTAAGTTGATCAACAAGTTGAAGCAGCTACTACTATAAGACTTAACTAATGTATCTATTTAGAAAAATTGTCCGAAATCAAAATGTCCATTACCATCAAACCTTCAGATCCTAATCAAGGTCAAAGATTCCATCTTCATCCATCGATTAGAATCCCCTTAGTTTGTTTAACCACAGGTTTATTTGGATTCATAAATGGAGCCAGAACAGGGTTTATAACAGCAAGTGATCGATATTTCATAGAGAATCTTCATAGATTACCCACTACAAAAGGTGAATGGTATTTCTATCATAAGAGAAAGAACGTCGTTGTTTTGAAATCCGCGCTGAACTCTGGGTTTAAGAAATCATTCAAGTTAAGTGTCATTGGTTGTTCATATTTTGGAACAGAGGCAATGTTGGATTATACAAGGGGGAAAATTGATTTTCTTAATTCTTTAGTTACAACTGTGACGTTTGGTTGGATTTATGCTAAATGGTACAACATGAATAGTTTCAACACAAGGAAGTCTCTTTTAAATGGTGTTCTTATTGGTTTGAGTAGTGGGGTTGTTCAAGATTTGATGATTTATTTGCGAGGTCATGAAGATCTTTGGTACGTTAAGGCTGGAGCTCAACTGATTGGGAAAAAACCCTTTGCAGCATAAAGAGAAAGAAATAAAAAAATAAATAGAGATGTTACTTATTAACGGAATGAATAAGTATATATTTTATGTTAGATCTAAATACCTAGTTTCCTTCGCCTTCTTCTTCTTCTTCTTCCAAATCCTCATCTAAATCAGGAATTGGATAATTCAAGATAACTGCAACACCAGTAACTTGATCAATCTGTTTCCCAGAATCATGTAAAGTGGAGAAGATGTTGACTTCACCACCAGTGGATCTAACAATATCCGATAATTCAATGTATTTTTGTCTTTGGTTCAAATCATCGGATCTGAACAAAGTATCCGTGATCAACAAGTTCTTGACAGCACCCATAGCAATGGCCTTGGAACATTCCTGTGGACCATACCATGCTCTACCATCGTCATCGTTCAATCTCTTGAAGAACTCATCGAGAACGAGAACATCTTTGGCAAACTTGGTGTCCGATAGCTTCTTTTGAACATCAGGACTCTTCAAGACTTCTTCAAGACCTTGTAAGTACCCAGTGGAAGAATGCGTGATGACAAACTTGGATTTGTTCAATTGTAAAGCTTTGTCGTTGTTGGCAGTGGCGATTTGGAAGACACGGTCGTATAAATTTCTTGAGAGGAAACCTGGAGAGGCAAGGATGACAGCCTTAAGGTTATCCAAGTTCAAATCTCTAATCAAAGTTTCGGCTGTTAAGGTGAGGAACTTGTCCAAAGACTTGTCGTGATCCTTGGAATCACCTCTCTTCTTCTTTGGAATTGGCTTTTCGATCTTGGTCTTCAATATTGTCATGTTTTGAGTGATAAGACAGATGTGAGCGACACCTTCCTGCAAGACAACAGCACCCATCTCAGCCTTGTTTTCAGTATTGCAAGCGTTCTGCAACACTTCGACGGCAACAGAATCCCAGGAGTCCTTCTTCAAAGAGAAGGGGTATTGGTAGTCGATTTCAAAAGTATGGTATGAATCAACTGGGACATCTTCATTCGGTGTAGTGGTCTTACCTTTGACTCGCATGTTTTCATCTTCTGGAACAAAATCCACTTCTTCAACAGCAACAGTCAAAGTTAATAACTTTCTTTCGACTTTGGCCTTGACACCCTTTTTTTCATCTGTGTTTTTGGGAGCCTTTTTGATGTTACGCAAGGTTTTAATGCGGATCTCATCGGTTTTTTGGATAAGGTTGTACAAAGTGAAGAGATCTTCCTTGTCTTCGGCCTTCAAGGTGACGGTACCACTGGTGTCTTTTTCAAAGTTATGTGAGATCAATTTCATCGTGAACTGTTTTGGATTGGGAATGTATCTGGTAGTTGTTTGTAGAATAATACTGGGATATTATTTAGGTGAAATTGAGTCTTGAAGTGTTGTGTTGTGAGAAAAGTCTTGGAATATCAGAATCTTTCCGAATTTTTGTAGTTTCTTTCCAATTGGATTTTAAAAGCTTTTCCAAGTTCAGTTACAAAACACCTCTAAGGTTTGAGTTTGAGTTGTTTCAAAAATTATGGGTTTCTCCCTTAGACTTGCGATCGATCTTTTAGAGTTTATTATTTGAAAACCAATAAATGACTCTCCGATGGCAACCAGCACTGCATCGTCAGATTCCGGGCTTCCATGGAAAACACCGTTTGGGAAGTGCGATCACGTGACCATATATGATCTATAAACCATTGATTGTTGTTATGGAAACTACAAACTAGTTAGATTTAGCTTTAAAAATTACATGAACAATATATTATAAATATCTAGATTAGCCAGTCACATTAGCCCTACACCTTTGATCAAAAACTTGAGATAACATTACCCTCGATTTCCCTTCTTTGACTATCATTTAAAACTTCCTTACCCTCGAAGATGGCACCATAATCCAAAATCAAAGGAACCAAACATTCAGCTTGTAAATTCAAAGTAGGGGAGAAAACAATACAAAGATTTCTCAGATTCATCTTGTTGATCTCACTGTTCATTACAATATTGTGAAGGAATTGGAACAACACCGCCAAGATCGATTGAACCACAAGGGGTTGCAATTCTCCAATGGTTTCACCATAGTACTTTGCAATGGACTTATGATCATGAGCGAATCTTTCGACATGAGTTTTCAAATCCATTTGGATCTCTCTTGGAACAATCGACGATGGCAATTCTCTGAACCATAGTTTCAACAACCCTGCAATTGTATTAATATCTGGTTTCGGTTGCATCGATTCGAAATCAACATCGAACTGTGTGTCAAATTGCTCTCTCAATTGTTTGATCAAAGCTGCTGAGCCACTGAGTCTAAATATGCCTTCTTGCTGAATGGCATTGTTGCTTGTGAGGAAAGTTAGACAGCGGTATATTATCGACGGTACTTGAAGATTTGAAATCTTGTGAACCGTAGGACACAATGTTAAGATCTCATCCAGGTTCTCGTTTTGGAAGATCCTGTTGGATTGAGATGGTTGGTTGGTGTTCAAGTTCATCGATTGTAGCGATTTCTCAATATTGGAAAATGAGTCTGTCATTAGTTGTTGATGGTCTTGCTGGATCGAATTGATGGAGGAGCCGTTGTTTGAGTTGAAATCCTCAACAGTGATATTTCCAGAAGCATTGGCATTGGCATTGGCATTGGCATTGGTGGATTTCTTAGCAAAGGGGAAAAAGGATTTCTTTCTTTGTTTTTTCAGTTCCTTTTCCTTTTCCCTTAGAGACAGTGAATCTTCGAGGTCGTCCGTTGCTGACTGCGCTTGTTTCTCTTCAACGTCCTGGTACCTAACAGCACTGAATTCACTGTTCACAGGGCTCTCCAAAACAGCCTGAGAAGAAGAAGACGCGATGAAACTAGAATCACCTCTTATGCTGCTGGAATAGACACTGTCAGAATCATTAGCGGAAATAGTAGTAGTAGTAGTAGTAGTGGCGGTGGTTGGGTCAGCAACGTTAAGTAAGGTCTGTATCCATTCGTCTCTGTCGTAATCTGTCTCACTACAGAACACGAACCTGTTGAAGTTCCCAGAATTTCCCTTTTTCAACTCCATCACTGCAAAGGCATGTCTGAACCCATTTTTCTCAGAGTCCGCAGTGGTGGAAGGTTGTCTTCCAATCTGGGCGCCTGTCAATCTAATAGCCTCAACAATCGCACCATTGGCAGTCTTTCCCGAGTTCAAAAGCACGTTCGGATTGGTCTCATAAACATTCATAAATGGACCATCGATTTGTGCATATCTGACCTTCCACGAACCACCTTTGAGACCCTTCCCCTTTCTCAATAGCCAACCCTCTTTGGCAACATCGGTGTTTATTTCGTCCAATAAATTGACGGTATCCTGCGACACGAACCTGGCCAATTGGTAGGCGACTTCCAACGGAGTCTGTGGAATATGAAACAAGGACAACACGTAATCTGTCAACTGGGATCTTCGTTGATCAACCTTGGTCGGAATCGTGCTTTGGAAAAGCGCCTTATCGGGCAACGGAGGAACAGAAAACAAATCCATCAGAGATGGTCGGATGTGGTTGTCCAATTGCAGAAACTGTGTGTGTGTCTTTCTAAACCTCCAAATTTCCTTGTCGGTGGTACGATCACGAACTGAGATTGTTATGAATGGTTCGTCTGACTTCTTCAGGTTGGCAGTGCAAATCGTGGAAATGATCCTTAGTTTGATCGTGGAAAGTTGGTCTGGTTGAATGAAGAGTGGAACATCTGTAGGAAACTGTGCGGGCACGGGTTCTCTTTTTGGCATTTGTTGTTGCTGTTGTTGTACATTATGCGTAGAAGTAGGGCTGGCTTGTTGTCTGTAGCTTGGTGAATATACATCACCACCACCATGGACACCGGCAGAAATGTTATGATGCACGGCCATAGATCTAACAGCACTTCCATTGGAGTAAGTACTGCTTGCCAAGGACGAATGGCTCATTGAATGGGACAACGAATGCTGGGATTGAGAGCCAGCAGCACCGAACGAAGGGGATAAATGTTCTGAATTGTAATATCTTGAGCCAGAATCGTATAAAGACGAGTTTGTTGGTGTAGTTGGGCTTGACAAATTAAGGTAGGGTTGTTGTTGCTGCTGTCTTTGCTGTTGCTGCATTTGGTGCTCGTGTTGTGCATTCGTCAAAGCTGCATATCTGACAGGGGAGATGGGCGAGGACGCTTTCGGAGTGTAGTCGCTTGACTCCGCAAGGTTTATTCTCTGTGGTTTGTTTTTCATCTGATCCGTATTGCTAAAGTTATTCTGGTTCACTGTGGATGAGGACGAATTCAAGGACTCTGATTGTTCGACAATCAACGTTTGATTGGCAACATTATCATGGATTGGGGTGAGAACTCTTCTAGGGGAAGGCGAAGGAGTTTCAGCAGACGATATTCTCCCATTTCTGTAAGGAGTTGATGAACTGGCAACTGTTAACTGGTTCTGTTGTTGTCTTGAAGGCGTTGGACTGGCTGAAAGCGGAGAGGAATCAACAACAACAGCAGCAGCAGCAGAAGTACGTGAAGTTACAGCTAGTGGTGATTTCAAACAAGTTGAATCAGGAGAAGAGCTGGTCTTTTCAATCTCTGCAACGGTCGAGTCCCAATCGACTTCAACTGTGGCAGTTGAATGAGAAGGCGTGGACAAATGAGACTTGTTAATATCATCATCTGAGGACGCTGAATCTGAATCAAATTCACCTGTTAAGATATCATCCAATTGAGTGAAAGCGGCACTGCTAGTGTTGGTAGACTTCGCAGTGGTAGTCAGAGGCTCAGATAAGCTTGGTTTTCTTTCTTCCTCCTCCTTTTCTGTTGCCACTGAATCATCACCGCCTTCACTCAAAGTCAAAATGCCATCGTCTTCATCTTTCGTAGAATCAACATCACACCCATCCAGTCCTCTCAGTGGAGAAGGTTTGTGTCTTTGTCTGGATCTCACTGGAACGGTAATCATCTCTGCTTCTTCTTCACTCGGTATATACGCCGGAGAGGTATCCACTTGTTGTTTTTCCAAAACATTGGCTGTAACCTGCTCACTTAGTTGCTGTATTGTAGGAGTTGTATTGGAGAATTCGGAAGATGTTGGCGTGACAGGAACAGCAATGCTTGGTCTTTCACTCGTTGTTATTGTGTTTTTATCTAACTCTGCAATCTGTTCTTGAAGTTGAGAAATTATAAGTTCTTGCGACTGAAGTTGGGCTTTCAAAGATTCGTTTTCCTCTCTCAGTTTCACATTTTGTAGAGACAGCTGGTCATAAGTCAGCGTATTTGTGGTAACAGTGGCAGAGGAGCCCGTATGACGAAGATAATTTGATGCTGGCGGAATATCTGCGTTGCTGTTTACATCTGTTGTTGACACATTTGAAGGGTTGATAACTTCCTCATCATTTTGTTCAAACGAGAATTCAGAGACTTCAGAAGCCACTGAATCTCTTTTATAATCCATCGATGTAATTTTAGACAATGGTTCCAATATCTATATGTTGAGGCTTGGTGTATGTATGTATGTCTGTCTATATGATACTCGTTTAACCAAGGAAGGGAGTGAGTGAGTGAGTTCAAACCAATGGCAATTGTTTGCAAAATACTATGAATTGTAAATCAGCGAAATGAAATCAACGATGAAGATCAACGAACTTTACTCGATGAAGGAACAAAAATAATAATTGGAATTGGTGTTAATTTGATGATAGAATTTTGTAAATAAGGCCTTTTGCAAACCCATCCATCTTCTACGAAACGCGTGTTTCACTTTTCCCAGTTCCGGTGCTTTCGTCGACTAAATTGGTGATCGTCCCGCGCGCTCAAGGTTCTCCCGTCTGTCTGCTATTAATTTAAGATGCAGGCTGAAGCCAGCGGCTAAAATTGGCATGTTGGTGCAACCGCTCATAATCAGGAAAATTCCTTCTTTGGGGAATAAATCATTAAAGCATTTTTAACAATCACATGTCTGTCGAATGGAAGAAAAAAATTTGAAAGTCTTACTTACAATATGATCTCATTACTTTCAACCCCGCAACTAGATCACCTGATCAAAACCAGATCTTCTAAAGAAACTGAAAAAAGCACACGCAACATCTTCTTCATCTTGAGTTGGTCCCCTCATTCCCAAAGATTTCAAAGGCAATTCCACGAATTCAGGGTATAAAACTCATACGACAACTATGCTGATAGAACACACAAATGACAGATAATTTCCAATACATTATTGACCCACCATTACTTGACGGAATTGTAAACAGTGCTCCATTCACACTAGCCCATGATCCAAGACCAGACAGAGGCGAAGCTATAAACTGGGCAGAAAATCAAAGATTGGACCAAGATAGGTTATCATATCTGGCAAAAAAGGGGAAATCTGATGGTCTGGATATTTGGAATGGTAGATTACCACCGGATTCTCATAAAGATGGCAATAGAGAGAAGGTCAAGTGGGAAGAGTTAAAGAGACTGGATGCAGAGAGGTTAAGGTTCATAGAATCTGGGGAAACCCTTGAGAATGATACTACAAGCTCGTCACTTATTCAGGAAAAGACAACAGAAATCATACAACCTCCAGTAGAATTGAATCCACAGGTAATATCTGCAGATACGTCTGATGCAGCTTTAGTTGATGAGATAGATTTCGAAGACAAAAAATTCGTTCCTCATATTGTACCAATTCCACATATTTCAGGGAAAAAGAGGAAGAAGACAATATCTAAGGCTAAGAGAGCAAAGGACTATTCACCCAGAGAGACCAGAGATGCAGAAACTCGTCAAGCGAAGAGAGTCAAGTTAGTGAAACCCAATGATATAAAAGTCAACACCATAGATCTTAACGACGAAAATGTCATAGAAGCCATAAGATTACAAAATGAGCTTGATGAAGAAGTCGAAATACAGGAATTGACAGGGCGGGACGTTATAGATCTTATTGATAGTCCTTCTACGAGTCCAAGAAGAAAGGTCAACGATAGAGAGACAAAAATGAAATTCAACAGGGATATAGAAATCATCAATCTTTCAGACGAGGAAGAACAGCAAACGATAACCCAAGAAGTTGTTGTCTTGTCAGATGATGAGGACGACACTGATTCTGTCAACATAAAAAACCTTCTGGAAATCGTTGATCTACCAGCGAACCAATATGTGATAGATTGATTGATCCATGGGGATCTCTCTATCCTTTTAGTTAAAAAAAAGATTACTATGCAGTGCGTCAAGTAATATGACTCTGGATTTTTTTGAACTATTGGATTTATCTTATCTCCTGATCCGTTTAATTATCTCCTTTGTCCGTTTACCTCCGTCCGTTAAATCCGTCTGCATGGAAACAGCACAGGAAAGCTTGAAGGCTTTGCGATCAAAGTTACACCCGCGGAGAAAAGGGAATGCAGCTTCTTCGCCACTAAAACTTTAGACGGCCATATAAACTTTAAGAGTTATTCAACAACTGCACATATCTTATATGAACTTTGCAAAGAAGCCTTAGAACTATAGGAGATTCCATCTAAATATTGTCCCACTTCCAGAAAGATTCTCAGAGTTTTCTACTATAAATGTTCACGCGAACCAAAGTAACTGTACCGTTTCTTTTCAAACGGTTGCTAACAACAGCAACAGCACCACAACAAGCCTCCAGATCCTCTTTGCGATCATCCTCATCTTCTTCTTTCCCAAAACTAAAGAAATTCACTATATACACCACAGCCACACTGACCTTACTCTACGCCTTTGACAAGACCTTCAACGAATCAGCACTCATTCGAACATCCCGTGCGTTTTACAACCTGGCATTAATCGGTTTGGATTATAAACTACACTTCAATGAATCCCATAATATTTCTGATCTTCATGAACGTAATGCACAAAGACTGATCTCTGTGTTGATGGAGAATAAGGGGCTTTATGTTAAACTGGGACAGAATTTAGCTAATCAGAGTGCTATTTTCCCTCCTGCCTATCAAAGGGCTTTTCAACAATTGTACGATTCTGCAGGGGTGGACTCCTTTGAAAAAGTTGAACGGATATTGATTGAAGAATTAGGCCATGATTGGAGAGAGAAGTTCCAAAGTATTGACGAAGTTCCGATGGCCAGCGCTTCCATAGGACAGGTCCATAAAGGTAAGCTTATGACAGGTGAACAAGTCGCAGTGAAGATCCAACACCATTACATTGCCAAACAAATAGAAGCGGATTTCTTCACATTTGGGATTTTTGCACAATTGTATGAATGGGCGTTTGAAATCCCAGTTGTTTTCATGCATCGGTATATTTGTGACCATATGCGTGAAGAAGCCGATTTCACTATCGAATTGAACAACCTACAAAGATCCAAAAAATTGATTCAATCGGATCCGTTATTGAAGGACAAGATTTATGTACCGGAAGTTTACGAGGATCTATGTACCAAGAGGGTCCTCACTGCTGAATGGTGTGATGGTGAATCTCTTGTCGATCATGAGAAATTATCGCAATCCAAAGAATACAACTGCAAACAGATCATGAACGATTACTTGACTTTATTCTCGAAGATGATTTTCGAATGGGGGTTTGTCCATTCTGATCCACATCCGGGGAATCTCCTGGTTCGATTGAACCCGTTGACCCAAAAGCAAGAATTAGTATTATTAGACCACGGGTTATACATCACAATGAGAGAATCCATAAGAAGGGAATACTGTTTATTATGGAAGGCCCTATTTTCCCTTGATGAGCCAACTATTCGTCAAATAGCCCAATCATGGGGGATCGGGTCAGATCAATCGGATATGTTTGCCTCTTTGGCTTTGTTAAAACCATATCATCGTACTGGCGATAAACTGGCCAAACTTTCTAAATTTGAAAGAGAATCCCTTTTGGCTGATAGGTTTAAGAGTTTTTTCAGTGATACCGATAAGTTCCCTTTGGAACTGATCTTCCTTGGAAGAACCATGAGAATCGTTCAGGGGGTTAACCAACGGTTTGGTGCTCGTGTTAATAGAATCAATATCTTTACCAACACTGCTGTCCATTCTTATTACCTGAACTCCGCTGGTAAAGACGTTGTGGTACCTTGGAAGATAAAGTTAGAACAAGGATTCAGATATGCTGTCTTTGTTGTTATTATGACGCTTTCCGATTTGATCTTTGATATCATGAAACTTTCCGCTCAATGGTTTGGAACTAAGAACTCAGAAGATCTATTGGAGTCCAAAATGAAAGAAGAGATGAAGAAAATGGGGATTGAAGTTCCTAATGATGTGGACATTTTCTCTGGATGAATACAAGAACGTGATATCTCATGTATATAATATAAACAAGTAAATAGATAAATAAATCAATGACTAAATTGAAAAAATAATGCTGTCACTGATTAGGACATACAAGAACAATCGCAATATAGTGGGTCAAAATCGCAGTAAGCTGCAGATGTCCGCATGTCTTTGGCTTGTTCTACAAATGTGAGTTGGATTTGGATTGCGGATATTATATCAAAAGTTAAAACTGACCAGTTTCCTATATACATCATTAAATTATTGGCCCAGCTTTCCACATTAGGATACCGCTTTTATATAAATCTAATCATTCTAAAACGCCCTCACTGACATCACCTTCAATCAGCTCTTGAGCCTGTAATTTAACATTGTCACCCTTTAAGAAGAATCTTTTCCCCAATTCATAAGAAGAAATCATAACAGCACAAGAAGGTGCGATTTTCAAAACTCTTGGAATGAAACCCACGTATAATGCAGAAATACCTTCATATCTCAGAATATCCGTCATGAAAGTCAACACTGATTTAGATTTTACTTTAGTCAGTGAAGAAGCAGGAGAATCTTGAGAGATTTGTAAACGGGTCTTACCAACATCAAAGGGATTTGTGAACAGTGCAGCAATGGAACCAGATAAAGAACCCGTTAAAAATGAAGAAAGGAAAAGATTCGTATCCGAAGACAAATCCTCATCGTTGGATTTGGGTAAATTTGCAGATATTAAAGGCTTGAAATATTCATATGAAGACCAATAAATCCCTGAAAATGGAACATCTCTCCACAATGTTAAACTCAACCCTGTGAAAAGCACTTTGAAACCTTTAGTCTTGAACTCAGTTCTCAAATCACCAACTACTCTACTCATCAACCCAGAATTGTTCCCACCACCGGTTGACTTTTGTTTATTGGAAGGAATTGATTGTAATCTGGTTTTCAACAGTTCCAAAGGAGCAACCACAGTTCCTGATAATACTCTTGCAGCAGCACCACAAACCAAAGGTTCAAAAACTGGAGAGATTTGAAAAATATGAGAATCTTTGAGTAATTCATAACCTGTGAAATAAACAATATTGGAAGGAATAGACATTAATAAAGTCATTGTTAACCCTCTCCATAATGTTAATGGACCTTCAGTTTGAATGATTTGTCTAAATGTGGAAATCGTTCCTCCTGAAGTATTCACACATGTTGTCTGTGCACATGATGATGATGATATCGCACTACTGCTGCTATTGACACTGGAAGAGATTTGAGGAATGGCCCAGAAGACTTGTCTTTTACAGCATGATTGAGGGTTTAGAATTTCTTGTTGTTGAAGGCGAACTCTTACAACGTCCAAGGGCGTTAGGATCAATGATGTGAGAACCGCACCTGAACAGGCAGAGGTCATACGTTCTGGGATTGTCAGACTTCGAGGGCTGGGCGTGCTTGATGGTGTTGTTATGGAAGACATGGTTGTATTAAAGATGTGGTGGATTTAAAGGTTGGAAGGAAGAGGTGGATAAGAGATCCGGGTGTTTCTTCTATCAGCAAATTATAAACTTGAAACGATAGAATATTGTGAATATCTGTAGGATCAATTGTATTATCTAGAGGAAAAACCGATCCCTATCAACTTGGTGTTTTAGTGTTTGCAGAATAGTATATGGTTTTGTAAAGCTGTTCTTGGAAACACACTTTCGTTGAAACAGTTCATCGCTTATTGCATCCCTACGTCTGTTAGTTACCGCCGGCTTAAGATTTTCTAAGATCGGGGGCCGCATCCGACCTGGCGCGGCACCGGAAGATAACAAGCGAAAGAAACTCATGTCAGTAAACAAAGGGCAAACCATCCCCCCAGCCATCATCCGGCAGACATTTTGACTATTTACACAAAGTAAGGCGGAGGATTAGGTAGGCTAAATAAAGAAAGCGGAGTGATGGAGGTTTCCACTAGATCCGCCCGAAAAGTTGTGTCAACTTTCATCATGAACTTGTCGTAATTTTGGATGCAATTTAAACTACTTTTACCTTATAGTTCGTTCTTCACTTAAGATGATAAAGTTCTTTTAAAGCACATAACTCTCGCATAATCTCCACAATTTCTTTGATATTCAATCAGATCTCAACCAAATCCGAAGTTTAATAAATGATTGCTCTGCAATAAACGTTCCAAAAGCCGAAACGTCTGTTTTAAGGAAAAGACCCCAGGACTTCCTACACCATTAAACAATAAATAGAGTGATATGTTAGGTTTGCTGATGCAAAGTTTCAAGGCGTCTTTTGACCATTAGCAACTTCACTTCAAACAATTCATATCGCTGAAACTCCGGCCTAGCAAATTTTCTAAGCAGATTAAGATCAAACGAAAGAAGTATACGCATCTCTTCCTCTATAAATAGGTAAACTTCTCTCTCTCTCTCTTTCAATACGATCAGCGCTAACACTGAATAAATGAATATTCTGATTGACACAGCTTGGATCTTGCAACTTACGAGTCTGACATTTATTGACGGGTAAATTCGGTAACTTAGCTGTTAGTAGGGCGGAGGAAACACGTCAACCCGTTGAGGGCTGCAGGCTGTTTAGAAATTCAACAGATTTTTGACTTTAGCTAATTTAAACGAGGTTGAAAGCATGTGGGGAACGGTTAACCCAATCGAATTGCAAAAGCAGCACGCACCCCTTAGAGACTCCAAAGTCACTACGACGCAAACAAATCTTCACTTTCCTCATAGAGACTTATTGCCTATGTATCCTTGGTGATAATCACAGTATTCGATCGTTTGAAACTTAAAGATAAGGACAACCAACATGCCAGACCCACAGTTACTCCTTACACCAGCCCAGAAGACGTTGATCCAGTTATCCCGTTTCTTATTATCTGATACTAAAGTGGTGAAGCTGTTCAAACTCATCAAAACAAAAACAATCCCTGAAGAAAAAGTCAAAGAATACCTTGATGAAGCCCCAGATTCCCAATTTATCAATCTTCTTATGAAGTATTTAATTCCCTCAGTGCGGAAGTTCATTCGTTGGAATTCATTGATCTTTGTTCTTTTACATCTTGTCAAAGTATTCAAACTTCCAGGATTGCCAATTGCCCAGTTAATGCAAAGCCATGTTGTACCAATTACTCAAAGTTTATCTTTCATTCCTTTGATTTCTCAAGCTGTCAATTTGTTCATTAATAATAAGAATAAGAATAAGAATGATAATAATTCTAAGACTAACACTTTAGTGGAAATGATCACCGCGTTGTCGATATTTCACAAGACTCAACTCACTTCAAAACTATCCTTTAAAATCAAACTATATCTTTCATTTTATTCTTTGTTCTTTGTTGGTCAATCTGCATTGACTTCCATTTATCGATGGATCAAGTCTCCAATTGACAATGAACTGATTGCAAAATATCAGAATACCTTCTTTGTTAAAGCTGTTAAGAAGTTGATTATGACAGGGATGTTGGTTAATATTTACGATACCTATCAAGAAGATCCTGAAATGGTTCCAGGTTTAATTTCCAAATTGGTCGCCGTATTACAATCCAATTTGGAACCTTTATCCACAACCAATTCATCATCATCATTGATATCGATACTACGACTAATCGGTGGCAAATGGATCCGTGTCACAGTTTCAATCTTTATCGCTTCTGCCTTGTTGAAAATCTGTGAGACCGTCAAGACTGAATACTCCCAATTCAAAGAATCCCATGATGTTTCCAAAATGATCAAATCGTCATTGAAATCTTCCACTATCCTTACGTTGACTTTCTCAATATTACATGCCTACCACAGATCCAGTAATAAATCGAAAAGGAGGATTAAATTCATCACTATGGTTCCTTTGTCTTTCCTAGTCATTGATAAATCCGATTTCGCAAGATCATATTTGCTAAAGGCGTTCTTATTGACAAGATTCACGAAATTGATTCTACAGAATAAAGCCAGCACCATCGTTGGTGCTGGTGGTAGGTCTCCTGATTGGGTTTTGAATAAGTTAACAGAATTGGCTTTGGTTGGAGGTGTTATTGGGGCAGGATCAACGACTGGTAGTTTTGATGAATTGGATGAAGGTCGTAAAGGCTTGGCTAGAATTCGTGGTTTGTTTATGGGGTTGTTATAGTTCAAAGACAGATTAATCCAGATTTTCGAAACCCGTTGTTGATTTGTTTAGCGGAAATATTAGAAATAAACGTACTACATTAACGATTCTTTTGAAACATATGCCTGTAAAAAAAGGCAATTCCTTTATGACTGCGTCGATCTATTGTAGCTCCTAGTTTTGGAATTTGTTTTTGAAAGCATAAGTGATCGTTAGCCCATCAGCATCATTTTATCAGATCATGCCGTCAGATTCCCACCATAACAAACACAGCTCAACAAAAATAATCACAGGGAGGTCATAAAGATCCCACCAAAATTGGTTTTCTTAGCATAGCACGTCAACCTTTTTATCAATTTTAAAGAATATCTGATGACACATCCATTCAGATACCTTTTCCCCTAAAGTTGGGTCCATAACGTGCACCGTTGTAGCTGTAACAGACGAGTACTATTTCCGAAGAAGAATTCAGACATCATTCTTTGTGAAATCCAGGAATTGGATCCCTGAGACACTGTGCCGCAAGAATAATTTCCAAAGTAAACAAATGTTAAAGAACAAGAGCCGGATATGTGCCGGCCTGCCCTTCCCCAGTGGATTTCCGAAGAACTCGGAACGGAACCGAACGGATCGGTTTTTGTGTCAAGATCGAAAAATTGAAATTGAAAAAAAAAATAGTAAACAACAGTTTCTGAAGTCACAAGATCCACAACTGGTTGTCACGTTTCTCTTGAAAGATCTGTTTTTTCAATTAATATGCCAGCTTGTGAGAAAAGAAACAACAAGGAGCTAACATGCTATCCTGTCAGACATCATCAAAATTCGTGACCAGCATGTCAATCTGACAGCATACAATGCCATCATCAGTAAAGAACACACAAGATACTGATTTGCCGCCAACAGTCAATGCAAAAGAACAGGAGCTAAAGGTCTTGGCTCTCAACCATCCTTCCCTGATTAATAAAAATGACAACGATAATTGTGATGATGATGATGATGATGATGATGAAGAAGGAGAAGAAGACCACCCACTAAACCAAGAAACTTTTGAAGAACTTTCTGCCAGTATAAACCAGGTTACTATAATATCTCAAGATATTTTTCCAAACCCGCGATTTCTTAACAATCACGATCTCCATCAAGACAGCTTTGATGGACTCTTAGGTCATTCTTCTTCTTCTTCTTCGCCAGTTGTACTCAATGAAGAAGCCTTTGAAGACGGGATGCCACCGGTGGAAATCAGTCTTGAAGATCTGTTGGATCGTGTTCAGTTACCTCCTGAATTACAACGACAAGTTCTACTTAACACGCTCCCGCTCGCTGAACCTGTTGATAACAATGAAAGGTCTTTTGAAACATTCCCTATAACATTTCCTATACTGTTACCTGATATTAGCCATTTGAATCTCAATCTGATTGAAGATGAAGAAATACTGATTCTGCCTCCTCCTCCTTCTTCTTCTGCATCGCAATGGCCCTCTGGGTTAGAATTGCTTCCAACGAGAGGAGAAGATGGTACGCTTCACTTAGAGATCCCGCCATTCCTGGAACAGGATCAGCAAGAGGCTGAACGAGAAGCTCAAGGAGCAGCAGCTTTACATGCACAAAAAGAAGGTTTAACAGAGAACAAAGAGGTGCGAGAAGAATGGGAAGAAGAATTGCAAAGTTTGGATAGTACTGCCATAACTTCCACGACGCGAAGTTCACTACCACCAACAAGAGCTTCGTCTATACTGATTACAGCTAATGCTCCTGCCGCTACTAAGGATGTTACTATTGGGCCTAATAAGGTTACCTTCAAGTTCAGAGAGGTTTATAAAGTTGATTTTCTTCGTTTGGAACACGAAGATTTAAGTTTAATGAGAAAGGAAAGGTTTGAAGAAGTTGTCTTTGTCAAAATGACCAAATGGTTCAACGTCACCAAGCAACCAAAAGGGTTTTATGTCAAAGCACATCAGCATAGGAAAACTTTTCTCAATGAAATCTTTTTTGAATGCAAAGGATGCCGAACGGTGTTTGAATTCTTCAAATTGAGAGGCGATTTATACGAACTTCATCGACATTTAGTTTTGATTTGCCCCTTCCACCATTCTAATTTTCCCAACTCGGTGGACAATGAGAAGATCCCACTTTATTGGTTTCCGACACTTGACTTTGAAGATAATCATTTACACATTGTTGATATCGTTAGAAGAGAGAATCCTAAAGAGTACGAGTTCTGCCGGAATGTGAGATTGCTTTTGAGGTATAATGAGAATGAGAACTTGGCTCCTGAACAGTTTGCCTTGGATTGGCAGAAGAACAGCAATCCGTTGGATCCAGTAGTGTTTGATTTGCCTGATACCTTTTTACCTTGGTTGATCACTAAGAAATGTCAGATTGATCAACAGACAGCTGACAACGTTAACCAAATTTTGGAGTTCGATGGGATAACTTTTTCCATTGATGAAGTGAAACATGGATGGTCGTTTAAGTTGAGAGATTATGAACGGTTGTTTGATATTTATTATGACGAGAATGTGGAACAAGAATCCTTATTAGATATGGTTTCCACGGTTCGCCAGCTCACGACAAGTTTCAACACTAGGGTTAAAGCCTTGAAAAGGAAGATCTTACTGATAATTCTACACTATGAAAGAATAATTAGCACCAGACACTACAACCAGTCCCAACTGATACTGTACATTATGTGTGATAAGTATAAACGCGAATTCGGCCAATCATTTAATTTCTTGAACAAGAAGACTAAGATTGGCACTCAGTTCAAATCCAACTATTTGGCATTTGTCATATCCGAATGTGTGAAAAACAAGGGAGATTTGATGAGATTGAAAGATTTGAAGAACTATGCTAGGAATATTGATCGCGCTACTTTACATCAGTGTTTTGACAACAAGAAAAGAGATTATCTTGATCTTTTGGAATTTATCTATCCTATTGATATGTTGCCGTGATATAATAAAGAAGAAATTCGTACAAAGACTTATCTCAACCAGAGTACGAACGAAGTAAGGGATTCGTAAATGAGAATATTCAAGTACTACTACTATTATTTTCACAGATGCAATTAAAGTTTGCTTGAGCAAAGCATAGGTCAGTTTAGGCTCACGCGCCTTTAAAGTTTGTTATGAGTCGTGCAGATAAGAAGCTTCGATGGCGTACGTGCGATACGGACCTGTCAAGTACGTGGCAAAATTGCAGTGGCGTTCCAAGATTGCTTTTTACGAAGGTTCTAGTATTCTAGTCTATAGACAAATGACTAATATTGCAAATCTTCGACTACATATCTCACATCGTAATTGCGGAAGAAGGAAGAAGAAGAAGAATAAGAAGATAATATAGACAGATATCATATGGGAAAATGTATATGCCAAAATGCTTCAACGGGTATAAGCCGGAAACAGACGGGGAGGAAAGAACAACGGAAATAGAGACACGGATATCGTGGCACTAAGAAAGGTGTAGCTTAGGCTACTCTAGGACTTTCGTGTATCCGAATTAAACATTTCCCGCTTCCTTATGCGGACACTGTTTCCCAAAAGGGGACTGATATCCGCGGATGATGAGGGTTCCGGGGATGGGAGGAAAGGGGTTTGTTTTGAGTTTTTGTAGTTTTTTATTTTTTTTTTGTTTTTGCTAGTTTTTATTAGCTGACAAATTTCCCGCTCGTCGTTCCGTTAAAACCACACCTGCGGATGAGCCGGTGATTATGCGGAAGACGGAAGAAGGAACAAATTAATTTTTGGCAAAGAGAGAGGGACATTTGAAATCCCGCTTATAATCGGATTTAGGCCGAAAAATACATATTTGCGGAAAAAAACACATAGAAATTAAAGAGGGAAAAGAGTGAAAAACAAGCGAAAAACGAGCAAAACACGAGAGGGGTTTGTCATCCTGCAATATCATGCGCTGACGGATTTAATTTGTAAGGGATTTCCACATTTCAAATCAAAATCTATTAAGGCTTGTACGATATATAAACAAATGACCATCCCGCCTTCGAATAAATCCAGATATGTTACGTGGTGATAATGTGGAGCTAAATTGTTCTTTGTTTTTCCAAATTAAGACAAATCCAAAGTCAAATCCGAATCCAAGCCAGTCATGATGTTCAACAACGGGACATACCTTCTCGCAGCCAGAGCTAGATCTAAACTCAGGATGGAAGCCAGTAAGCCAGAACATGATTTACGTAAATTGGTAGGCCACGCCAATCTTTTAGACGATATGATGGAAAGGATAGATAAGTTGAAAGAAGAGCAAGCCAAGGAGATGGTTTACAAGAGAGATTCTTTCATGAGTAGTCCTGCTAGTTCAGTGAGGTTTGCTAGTACAAGAGTTTCCATAATAGAAGAAGAAGATGATGATGATGAAGATTCAGATTCAGATTCAGATGAAGAAGATTACATTCAATCGCCACAAATTCTATACGATTCCAACGAAGTGTCATCAGACGATGAAAGTGAAAATGATGACGATGATGAAAGCGATGATGATGATGATGATGATGGCGATGGTAGTTGGGTTGATTATGGTGGCGTTTCCATCGTTGAAGATTACAATATGGTTCAAGTTTCCAGAGTGTCGAGCTCGAATTTCAGAGAGTTGATAAATTTTGAAGAAGATCAAATAGAGGATTTGGAATCTTTAGAAGATTATGATTCCGATTCCGATTCCGATTCCGATTCCGATTCAGTAGAAGAAGAAGAAGTACTAGATGAAGAAGAAAAAGAACCAATTCCACAATTGAATTACTCGTCATGCAGTTCCGATGAAGATGAAGAAGTATTGGATACCGAATTGGAAATGAATGAAAAATCAAAACAATTTTGGCAGGATATTTCGAGCAGTGATCTTAGTGCAGAAAGAGCACATATATCGAAGAAAGCCATTTCTAATACCATTTCCAACAACAATAACAATAACATCAAAACGCTGACGATAACGGATTCCTATTAAACAATGTTACGATTTCATGACCCCCTTTTTTTTCGTTTTTCATCGACAACTTTCAATTCTGATGACAGAAATATAATGCCACTTACGATTATTATCTATTTTTTTTTCATACTTTTCTTTTTTTTTGGAGCAGGAGCTCAGGTTTAATCTCTATGTAAATATTACACTTTTATTTATAACTAATGCTATAATTAATTAAGATGTTTCCAAATCCCCCAAATCATAGTTTGTAGAATTCAACTCATTCATTCATTCATTCATTCATTCACGTTTTCCAATAGAGCTAGTCAAACTAAACTTGACATCGCCTTGCTTGCATGCATATACGTTGTGATTTGATTTAAGCCTCGGCTAAAGATTTTCTTATCGTACCCAAAAACAAGCAAGCCGAACTGACCGAACTGACCGAGCAGACCGACGCAACCCGACCGAAAAACTGCGATGCGAACGGAACTGACCGACCGAAACGTACGTACTGTACTGGATGTACAAAGGGAAAAAGAAAGAAGGAGAAAAAGAAATTTTCTATCCAGGCAGAGACAATAGTCGGTCGGTCGGCCCGATCGTTTAGTGGTCTTTCAACTTTTTGTCAGGATAAAATCTGGAGGTGCACGTGAGCACTGTGGAAAGATAGATATTGATAAGAGTAAGAGTGCAAACGTCGTTGTTTATATACAATTCGAGGGTGTCGTCTTACTATATATATAGAGCTCGAGTCTAAAATTCAGCTGGTGTAACAGCAGCTTCTCTCATTTCACCATACTGACCTCTTCTTTGAGTGGTATCGTACATTCTAACCAACCGTTCTTGCCCCTCTTCAGCTTGTGAAAAGGCAAACCCTCTTTGTTTTCTCATTCTTGCAACCTGTCTAACTTTTCTAATGGCTTTTTGGAATTGCTCAAGACGAGGTCTATAATCTGCAGTGTTGTATTTTTGAATTTCCTGGACATAATGGTAGGATTCAGGGTAGTACATTCTCTTGTAATATTTCCAAGCGAAATCTCTCAACAGACATAGAGTTGGCACCACAAGGATCATTGCCCAAAAGGTCAACGATCCATAGGTATGGCTTAAGACGCCGCGGTATTCCGTGGAGACATGAACACTTGGAGCCACTGTGGCGTACACAGGGAGGAATGCTAACCATAGAGCCAACGAACCGGGAATTGCCCAGAGCGTGTATTTGGTCCAATTGTTTGTGATCAAAGCGGCCTTCCCCAGGACGACAATCACTGCGGAAGTGTACAACGCCGTGCCCCAAGTCCAATGTCCTGCGATTTCTCCGTTGAGTGCGAATCCATAACGGTAGAAGGCTATGCTGGTGATGAAGATTATCAACGAATGGTAGAACCCGTTGATCACCCACCCCCAGAACAGTTGGACGTTGAAGAAAACACCCTTTTGGCCCAGCTGGTACAGCTGTGGGTATTGCTCCAACAAGCGGGCACTGACGAACTGATCAAAGACCCCGAGCACGAACGGTGGAGCAACCGTGAAGAAGACGTTGTAGAAAGTCAACGTCCAAGACTCCACGATCGATTGCCCGGAGAAGCAGTTGAAGAACACGTACCAGAACTGGCACATGTATAGCGCCACGTTTTTGTAGAACGAATACAGAATCGCGACCGAGATACGTTGATAACTCCACGAGCCATGGACCAAGAGCAGTTTGCGCAGATGTTTGAACTGTCCAATGGCGAAATCTGCCGACCGAGCAGCTTGTTGGCCTTCCATCCCGCTGATCCCGACACCGACGTGGGCTGCCTGGATCATCGACACGTCGTTGGCCCCGTCCCCGATGGCCAGGAGTAAGGCCTGTTTCCGTTGGCGCTTGACCATTTTCACCACCAGGGCCTTCTGCAGCGGCGAAACACGGCAACAAATGACGGCCTTGCAAAGCGCACCCAGTTCCATCAGCAGTGACTCTGCGTGGTCCAGTGCAAACCCAAGCGACTTGCCGTCGATGATCAGCGCCAACGAATCGAGGTCCATCTGTGACACGTCGAACTGCTGCATCGCCACAAGCTTGGACCGCAGGTTGCTGACTGTGGCGTCAACGGTTTCCTCGTTGACAATCAGCAGGTTCATGTCCTCCGAGAGCAGCTTGCAACTCATCCCGATGTTGATGGCGGTCTCCTGCCTGTCACCGGTCAGCACCCAGATCTTGATCCCAGCTTCCTGCAAAGTGTGGATCGTCTCCGGGACCCCCTCTTGCAGCTTGTCTTCAATGGCGGTGGCGCCGAGTAAGGACAGGTTCTTTTCAATCAGCTCCGCCGCATCGTCCATTTGGGCAGCCCTGTTATCCATCGATGTGGCGGCAGAGTCGTACACCTGCTTCCATGCCTGGTATTCGTGCTCGGGAACAATCCGGGACGCAATACAAAGCGTACGCAGCCCCTCGACAGCATAGTCTTCCAAATGGCGAGTTGTTGCTGCGATGTACGGGTTGTCTCCCTCGCCGTCGCTGAGTCGTTCCAGGATCACCGTGTCGGCCCCCTTGCAGAACAGGCGGATCGTGCCATCCGGGTATCGGAAAATAGCAGACATCCGCTTTCTCGTGGAATTGAACTCACAAACATTCAGCAGTTCAAACTCCATTGGCTGCTGTGGCTGCTGCTGTGGCTGCTGCTGCGTCGTTTCGATGGTGACGAATTTGGGCTTTCTCACGGTGAATCTGTAGCCCAAATCCGCGGCGCCCTGCACAAGCGCTCCTTCGTCTGGCGAGGCTGCTTGGTATTTGATCGTCCCGTTGGCTTGGAACTCAGGGATCACAGTGTGGCAGGTCGCAAGCAGCGTTAGAAACTCGTCGATCAACCGGGACTCGGGATTGGCCGCGTTCTGCAAATCCGCCTGCAACCTGTGGAAGGTGTGGAACCCCACCTCGATCCCGTCAACCATCGACGCGTTCTTGTCCTCGGGGATCTCATCGATGTAGCACCGCCCTGCAATCGAGCACGACTTGAACTCCATGATGTTTCTCGTCAGGGTCCCTGTCTTGTCGCTGAAGATGTACTCGATTTGGCCCAGCTCCTCCACCAAACTGGAGGTTCTCACCACCGTCGGGGTGTCTGTCGCCTCGTCGTAGAGGTCCAGGTCCGACGCAATCATAAACGCCTGGTAGTACTTGATCACTTCCACGGTGACGAAGAGCGAAATCGGAACCAGGTTCGAGAAGAGGATCCAGTAGGTTAGCAGGTCCTTGAAGAAGAGCCCGATTTTGTTTCGGTGGGCAATGTACAAGTACGACAAATAGGACGAGTTCGCGGAGATCTTGATGACGTTCCCCAGCGACGAGACCAACGCCAGCGTGATCAACAGCCCAAACAACGCCAAGATCTGGAGGTTGATGATCCTTTCAACAGAGGTGCGCTTGATAGGCGTGGCTGTGGCGTTTCTCATCAACTTGGTCTCATGCCCCGTGAAGACGACAATCCCATGGATCCAGCCAGTGTTTCTCAGCGTGGCGCCTCTTAGCAGCAGCTGATCGGGGGTCAACGGCAGATCTGCACCTGCACCACGGACGTTGTTGTTGTTGTTGTGAAGACTCAACGTCCCTTCGTAGGAATACAACGACGAGTTAGGCTGTTCCGAAAGAATTTTGCCCCTCAGCTGCATCAAATCGTGCGTGGAAACACATTGTGCCGCCGTCTCCGCTAGGGATTGCTTGATTTTCAAATTGGTTTCACCGTCCAAATTGGCTGTTTCGATATAACAGAGCCCCTCCGGTTCTGAAGAACTCAAGAGGACCAAATCTGCAGGAATGGCCTCTTCGGATTTCACGCGGATTATATCACCAACCTTAACGCTGATCCACTTCCTTTGAACGAATTCTCCTCCCATCGATGGAGCAGACAGCACATCGATCTTGGAATGGTTCAACTCCTTGTCACTCTGCGATCTTTTGAAGTCCTCCATGATTTCCTTCAGCGCACTGACACAGAGCACAATCAACAATGTCATAATAGTAGTGTACCTGTTCGTGGGGGAAACATCGGGCACCTGTTGAATGGCAGAAGTGAAGAGGAAAAACAGATTCGCGTACTTGGAGAACTCCTGGAAGAGAAACTTGGGGATAAAAGTGGCAAAATTGTACTTGGTGGTGGAAATGTGGTTATCACCATAGTGAAAGGCATTGTTCGACATCTCGTCGTTCAAATGGATGACACGTGGTCCTTGGTTGGCGAATGAATCGTTGAGATTGACAGGTTTCCCACGAATTCGTCTCCATAGAACACCAATGTCAAACATATTGCGATCGGCGTCAAGGCCAGTGCTATTCGACTCCATGTTCTTATCAGCTGGTCTTATGGCCGTGGACGGATAATCATCCAGGGGAATGATATCATTATGAGTATCTTGATAACTTGGGCCTAACCCCAAGCGAGTTCTCATCTTGGCAAACGCACCAGTGGCTTGTTGTTGTTGTTGTTGTTGTTGTTGTTGCTGCCCACCAGCAGCACCAGCAGCACCAGCGGTATGCCTGGTGGAAGGTCTCGTGGCGGCATCGTCATTGTAATCTTGTTCAATGGTCTGGTCTTCAAAAGGGTTGTCAAAGTTCATCGTTTCCTGACGGACTATCCCGTTTCTCAAATCGTCAAACGCATCGTTTCCATGGCGGTTTGTCATTCGTAATAAATCATCATCGTCGTCGTCATCGTCTTCAAATTCAAAAAGATTCACGCTATTGTTCCGATTATGCTGGGCATTGTTGTTGGTGTTAGCAGTAGTATCGAGTAAATCAATATCGAACAACGTGTCGTTACGATGGCTTCCACCAGCAATGTTGTTGTTGTTGTTGTAGTGATTGAATTCCTGGAAAGGATTCGAATCCCTTCTCCTGGACATTATGTGCAAAGTGTTGGTAATAATTCGTTGAACTCAATAAAATAAAAATAAAAGAAAAATAAAAATAAAAATAAAAATTGCGGCAAAAGTAGGTTGTTGATCCTCCTTTGGTCCACCTTTTTTTTTTACATTTTTGTTGTTGATGTTGTTGTTTCTGTTTTTGTTTTAGTTTCGTCAATGCTAAAGCTTAAGGGGCGGAGGCCGGCAGGGCGCGGATTCTTATTTTAAAAACTCATTTCATTTGAGTTCATTCGAGAGAAAACGAACGGTTTCGAGAAGTTTTGTTTCAACCCGATCCGGTGGGTTCCGTGGTTTTGCGATCCGGAGCATTAACCTATTCATGTTCGTTCCATGGTAATAAATAATACTTGTTCAGAATGGGAAAAAAGATTCAAATTTGAACTTGGAAGAAAGTCCCATATTTTAATATATATATATATATATATATACAGTTTAATATTATGAAAAATGATCCAGGCACATTGCTAAGTACCACTCATGACAAGTTATAAGTTATACCATCATTGTTTTCAAAAGCTTCATAGCAAACATACATTACCTGTTCTAGAGATACATGCATCCATGTTATAAGAACGATAACAAACCCAGACTAGCCCGCCCCCTTTTTAAACTCATCATGTCATAGCGTAAATTTATTCAAACCGTTGTTACTTCACATTATCACTATATGACATAATAAGTTTAAAAAGGGGCGGACTGGGCTGGGCTGGGTCTGATGTCATCTCGATTAGATCATCAAATCATGCACATACACATACAGTCATTCTAGACTTTGAACGATGTGTAATATATGTTAAATACACCAGCGTCTAACGAAGCTTTCTCATGAATTTGGGATTGGGAACCTCATGGCGAAGACTTATCAGTTCCTTGGAGCGTTTTATATTAGTTAGCGAAAAAATGATTTTGAATCTGGCCAAGAGTTTTGTCTGTATCTATACCCGTTTTGTATCTCAATTCTCTATCTAGTTCTTTTTTTTTGGTTCTAACGGGAAGATTTAAAGATTAATTCGTGTATTGAACCCTCCAAGGTGGGAACACCAACTTGCTATTCTTTAGAGTGGAAAGGTTAAAGCTTAAATGCTGCCTTCGCCCTGCAGGCGTGACATTCCCTATCACGTATAATGACAGGGTGAGACACCACTCCCTACGTTGACACACTACAATAAGCATCTTGATTTGTTGATATTAAGGCATTCCAGAGATAAACAAATACACGACTGCGTAGTAGAAGAAACTGTTGGCTGGGCTATCTGCTCTATTACAAATGTGCCAATGATCCCATACATAGTATCTGTCATTGTACATACGGGCCGATATATGCAGCTGCTGGATGATACAGTGGCCTTTGTCCAGATGTGCGTGTTCTGACAAAAAAAAAAGTACGATTGGTTGTAAGGTAGGCATGTGAATGCCACTAATCGATCCTGTTTTTCATATAAAACTAAGATGGTTTCTCATAGATGTTTGGCCTCCAGGGATGATCACAGTCCAAAGGACATCCTTTAGGTTACCTAAAGCGAAACTTCTTCTAACGCACAAACCAACCCAGTGAGAACGGATCAAACCCCCCGCCCCCCGCCTTGAAAAACTCAGACGGATAATTAGGAAAAAAAACAATACACCCACACCCCTTCTTCATATAAAATGATCAAGACTTCTTCATCAACCACTTCAACTACCTGTGGTAAACTTAACTCCCCACAACCCACCACTCCCTCTCGTTCTTCAACACCGTTGTTTGAAACTTTATTCTCTAAACCAACCCAATCCATCACCAGATCGTTGCAAAGGATGTCGCTCAGATCCCGTGTTCTCAAAGAGATCAAGCAGCTCGAAACATGCCAAAAAGAAGGGTTTGATATCATACTCACAGACAACATCTGTCTGCTGTACGCTGACATATCTGTTGCTGATAATCCATTATACGCAACTACAGATAAATATCGTTTGAAAATAATGATTCCAGAAGAATATCCCTTTACCAATCCAATTTGCCATTTCATAAAAGATACCGATGATAACATCACCAAGATCCCAATACATCCACATATTTATTCCAATGGCCACATATGTCTCGATCTTCTTGGTCCAGCTTGGACTCCAGCTTATACGATAATGAGTTTGATCGTTGCTATTCATTCCATCTTGGCTAGTAATGATGTTAATGAAAGACCTGAAGGTGACGATTCATATGTCAGAAAGGCTCCTAAGGATCCAAGTAAGACTAAATGGGTTTATCATGATGATAATGTATAAAATAAAACAATGCTTGCTTGTAAATGAAAGAAAATGATTATTATTTCGTATCTCTTACTTCTCTCTAGGCGTCGTCAATCAAGCGTTTTGCTATACCTGGGATAATCACGAGATCATATTTTAGGGCTGCGTCTCAATTAGTTTTGAATACAGGGAGGGGGGGGGGATAAGGGCAGATTTTTCTGAATCTCTCAAAGTTTGAACCCGCCGCGCGTTGCACAGTAGAAAGAAAAAAGGGAAAGAGCTGAATGGAAAACTTCATAGCCGTTGTAAGATCACGTAAACTCCCTCACATATCATTAAAGTCTGATTCCAATCTAAGGTCATCAGCTTGTTACTTCCTCTTTCTTTCTTTCTTTCTTTCTTTCTTTCTTTTTTTTTTATTCTTTCCATTTTGAAAACATCAGAGAACTATCCATAATTCTCCAAGACAAGATCTGATCATATGATAAGGTCCGTGAATAAAACAAAGCAAATCATCTCCATATCATTCTTCCATCCAACGAATCGTTCCAGCAGAATTCACCCTTCCTCCATAGGCTTCAGTCGTCAAATGAAACGACAAATACACAAGAGCTCACATTCTTCAAGTCCAACACCCATAAATTCGGTTAGTCCATCCAGTTCAAACCCTACTCCTCAATCTGAACTATCAGCTGCTTCTACAGTTAAACCTTTGGATCAAAATAACGCTAAAGAAACCATGGCTAAAACTCACAAGATTGCCAAATCTTTGAAAAGCCAAAACAAATACAAAACTTTCCAACTCTCTACCGCTGCACTTGCTGTATTACCTGTGGATCAGAAGATTTATCTCTTGGAAGAATTGAAATTCTTGGACCCTGCTGTGGTTGATTCTCTCAACATTTATAAAGTTCTCACTTCAGACTCTCATCAAAATTTCCCAAACAACTTCTCACACAATGACACTCTGGATTTGTTAAACGTCATGCTAAAGCCTGCTACTTTTTCTTACTATGCCAAGTTGTTTACTGTTTTCCAAGAGGGGAAGGGTTATGCACTCTTCAATGATAAGATCTATGATTCTTGTGTTAGAAAGGAGGTTTCCAATTTCCAAAACACCATGAGGGATATCATTGCCAAAGTTTCCAACGAAATCGAATCACAAAGGAAAAAGACTCCTGTTGATGAAGAGGTTCTCGATGAGCTAGAACAATTATATTCATTCTACCTTACCAAAGGTTCATTGATCGATAGTTCAGATAACGTATTGGAAAAACGTCCACCAAATACAAAATATCCTATTTCCAGACTCAATAAATTACAACCGGCATTCGTTCCGTTATTAGAAACTATGAACTTGAGAGTTGAAGCTTACACTTGCAAATTGAATAAGACTTTGAAAAGGATTCTAAGGGAACATCCAGGTGATGAGGTATTAGAAAAGATTATCAACAGGAGATTAGTGGAAGAATTCGGGTTCGATGGTTGTTTTGATTCTGTGATTGTTGAACAAATCCGTGCTTCTGAAGAACAAACTGAAGCTTCTACTTCTGCTTCTACTTCTACTTCTACTTCCTCTATTGGTAAAAAAGCCAAGGCATTAGATAAGACCAAAGTGAAAGATTTACATCCTGTGATTTTCAAACCTAGTTACGATTATCGTCTACAAATCCCTGCATTAAAAGACTTCGTTCCAGATTCAGATTCCACCATTTATGATATTGAATTCCTTAAAAATTTGACAGACCTCAAGTTGAAACAATTGCAGGCTTATTTGAACGAAGTGAATCTAACGAGAAAGAAACATCCACATCTTCATAATGACGCGTCTTTCATCGGTCTAACTGAATGTCTTAGAATGGGTACTTCTTTAATGGACACTTTCATCTCCATTGATATTGAAGCATTTGAGTTCTCACAACAAAAGATCACTGAAATTGGCATTTCTATTTATGATCCACTGAAGGAAGCATTATCGTTTGTCCCAAATTTCACAAATATCCATATTTTGATAAAGGAACATTTGCATTTGAGAAACGGGAAATATGTTGTTGATAACAAGGATAGATATTTGTGTGGTAATTCTATCATCTTAACGAAAAACGAAGCTCTGAAATTCATTCAATCACTGTTGGACCATTATTTGATCAGTCGTTATGAAACACACGGTATGAATTCAATCTTGGTGGGGCACGATATTAAAGGTGATATCAAATGGTTGAAACAATTAGGTCTACATTTACCCGCGAATGTGAAATCTCTTGATACCCAAATCATTTCAAGATTATCCAACGGTTCGAATCAACTGGGTCTTGGTAAGATTTTGAACAGATATGGTATCCCACATTCATATTTACACAATGCTGGTAATGATGCTTATTTCACCTTGTTACTTTTATTGAAACTCGTCGATGTTGGGTTTAGAAAAACTCAAAAAATCGATGTTCCAGTGAAAAATTTCGAATCCATTGAAGATGTCAAACAAGTCGTTCTTCCTGATTCTTCTGCTAGTATTAGAAAGATGAAAAAACCACACAAGATTTTTGAATTTAGTGAAGCTAAGGGGTTTTTCAATTATGGTGATGCATTGAAGGGCGTATATAGACAGGATTGATTTTCCTATTGTAATAATAATATATGGCATGATTCTAGCATTACAACTCTGAAATCCGACTGCTTCTGCTTCTGCTTCTAATGTCTTAAATAGCTGAATCACTTGGGAATGGTATTATATAATTTTATTTTACACAGACTCTTACGACGGTCTGTCACTGCATTAAGGGTAAAAAAAAAAGATAGCCTAAAGTTGCGCGCGGAAAAAAACATCATCAAGCGATGAATCACAGCAGAGAGGCAGGCATATAACAGAACTAGCTACGCGTCAACACAACTACACCTCCAAAAGACTTCTTTTTTTTTACTACTTCCACATACAACACACATATCCTATACAATGGCTGAACAAATCGCTAAGAACTCCCGTCTTGCCTCCACAGTGCTCAAGACTCTTTCCAACGAAGAAAGATCCACTGCATTACAAACCGTCCATGATGCTCTTCAACAATCCAAAGCTCGTGTTCTTGAAGCCAATGTTAAAGACATGCAAGCTGCCCAAGACGCTCAACTATCTTCGTCCTTGATCAAAAGATTAGATCTCTCCAAGGGGGATAAATACGATGTCATGCTTCAAGGGATCCTTGACGTTGCCGAATTGGAAGATCCTATGGGGAAATTAACCTTGGCTAGACAACTTGATGAAGGGTTGAATCTTTATCGTATCACTGCCCCAGTTGGTGTTTTGTTGATCATTTTCGAATCCAGACCTGAAGTCATTGCTAATATTACCGCTTTGGCTATTAAATCTGGTAATACTGCCATCTTGAAGGGTGGTAAGGAATCCTTGAACACGTTTACCGCCATGGCTGAAGTTGTCAATGAAGCCTTGGCTAAGACTGCCGTTCCAAAGGATGCTATTCAGTTGATCGCTTCCAGAGAGGATGTTGCTGCCTTGTTGGATCAAGACAAGTATATCGATTTGGTGATTCCAAGAGGTTCCAACGAATTGGTGCGTAATATTAAGTCCAATACCAAAATCCCAGTTTTAGGTCATGCTGATGGGATTTGTTCTATTTTCGTTGATGAGGATGCTGATCTGCAGATGGCGTCTAAGATCTTGGTTGATGCTAAGACCAATTATCCAGCGGGCTGCAATGCTGTTGAAACTTTATTGATCCACGAATCTTTACAAGATAAGGTTGTTGAAATCGTTCAAGGGTTAGTCGACGCTGGTGTTACATTACACGTTACTCCTTCCGTTGCTGAAAAGTTAGCCGCTTCTTTGGTTTCCTCCTCTCAAGTTGTTCCAGCTGTGGACGGCGACTTCGACAAGGAGTTCCTTTCTTTTGACATTGCTGTTGACTTCACCAAGGACGTCTCCTCTGCCATCCAGCATATCAACTTACACGGTTCCAAACACACCGATGTCATTATCACAGCCAACAAATCCACTGCTGAACAATTCCTTAAGGCCGTTGACTCTGCTGGTGTCTATTGGAATGCTTCCTCCAGATTTGCCGATGGGTTCCGTTATGGGTTTGGTACTGAAGTCGGTATCTCTACAAACAAGATCCATGCCAGAGGTCCAGTGGGTTTAGAAGGCTTGGTGATTTATCAATACCAATTGAGAGGTGAAGGTAACATTGCTGGCGATTACCTCGGTGCTGGTGGTGAGAGAGCTTTTGTTCACAAGGATCTTGAGTTAAGCTCTGTTCAATTTTGAAATAGAGTGCGTTCCATATCCTAGATATATTAATTCATAGTTAAGTACACAATACAATTCGTTTTCTTTTTTCAATAGCCAAAATCATCCTCTCTCTTCTCAAAAAAGCTGACAAACAAGACAATGGATAAATAAATCAACGCACCACCACTCAAACTCATATACATAGCTGTATCCCTGATCAATCCACAGTGGTTAAAAACAATAGGGATCAAAACACCAGAAAAAACTAACATCCCCGTTACAAACTTGGCAAAGTCTGCATTATTCCCAATACCACCAGCACCTGAACCTAAGAAATCATCATAATGATCATTAGAAGATGATAACATATTCGGCAAGGGAGCTAAAAGAAATACCAAAACAACATAAAGGGGATACCAATTATTGTACAACGATCCACTAAGGATGATCAAAAGAAACCCTGTGGCAAGGATCCCTGCCAAGAAGATGATTTTTGTTAATGGCGATGTTTGCATTGTAGTAATAGTAGTATTATTAGTACTAGGTTGATAGTTTGTGAATATTGATCTAAGTTTGTTGAATTGAGAATCCGAAGACGTTGGACCGTTAAAACGAATTAGATTTGTTGCCTTGGTGATGAACATTCAAAGTAAATAACACGCCAATTCTTGCAAAGGCGTGGGATTTGTATAGATTGTCAATCGATTTGATTTGATTCGATTTGATTCTCCTTTTGTAATTGATTGATAATGGAAAGGATCGTACAGTCGCCTTTGTATAATATGTAGGTAACCTTAGTTAGATTTACTGGGTGGGGCTCCTTGCGTGGCAGCTAATTATTTCAATTTGCATTACATAATCAAATCAAAACATTCCTCTTTGAGCCATTTCGGTAGACGTAGATTGCACAATTATATTTTATTCTATACTATTTTACTTTATTATATTACATTATATTATATTATATTATACTATTTCTTGATTGTTATAACTTAAATGTTTCTCTTGAAAGTAGTAGCATCGAAGGAACTGCCATTTTGGGCATTTAAAAACACATTATCGAAGAACTTAATAATGGACAAATAGGATTGTTCCAACTGTGGATCTTCACCATCAAGGAAGTGAACATATTCAGAGATATTTCTAATTTGGAATGGTTTTTTAATTGGATTGATCTTTCTTTGTAGTCTCTTGGAACCTTTGGTTTCATTGAACAATTTTTGATCTAATTGATCGATTTTAGAATCAATGAATGTTTGATATGATGTGGCTTTGATGGTATTGATTTGTAATTTGTTCAAGATGGATAGCAATAATTGAACATTTTCAGCTGAAGAAAGGTATAGCACCACCAAATAGTTGTATTCATCGTCGAATAGAGTGACAGAATGAGACTGAGACTCAGGCTCTGTCTCTGTGGATGGTTGCTGGACATCAATAATTGTAATCTCACTAGCATAAATCCCAGTGAAGGGGAATTGTGTGACGATGCGCTTATTATTAACAGGCGATTCGAAATTTAGTTTTTCAGGGTTCTTGGAGCTACCTTCATCGAGTTCTTCGACATGTTCGACTAATGTTAAATGGGTGAAATACAAATGATCTTCTTCAAAAGAGGAGAACAATTTCACGTCGTAATCGTTAAGATTGTACAATTGGAAACCGATAATTGGAACTGGCATTTTTTTGGAACTATAATATCAACGAAAGTTTTGATGAGAGATTTTGGAAATGCAATTGAGCTGTGTTGTGATGTGTTGTGTTGGCTATCCCTTAGGCTAACCGCTGAAGTTGATCAACATAGGTTTTCCTCCTCCCACGTTGTCCCGCGTTCAGTCGCCGCAGGAATCCAATGAACGATTGATCAAATTCAATTACATTTTTTGACGAAATCAATTTGACAGCGTTTCCTATTTAGGCAATGTAGTTTTCGCAAAATTGCTTTTTTGGCGTCGCCATTCCTAATTTTGGCGCAAATTGAATTATCGTGTCCATAACAAAATTGAAAGGAAAGAAAAATTTTAAGATTTTTCATACTATAATAAAAGAAGAAGAAGAAGAGGAGGTGAGAAGGGCATTTGACACATTTGTTTATCTTGTCAAAGAACTTAGGAACTTATAGACCACATATAACCATGTCTGACGAAGTACGTATTAGAGAATCATGACAACTAGCCAAAACAAAGAACCAAACAATACTAACTCTCTGCCCCCCTTGCAATAGATCATCTGGCAAGTCATTAACCAAGGTTTTTGTACTTATAAAGTGAAAACCACCAAGGATCAAAATTTCTGTAGAAACGAATTCAACGTTTCTGGTTTATGTTCCCGTCAATCCTGTCCTTTAGCCAACGCCAAATACGCCACCGTTAAGAATGTCGATGGTAAGCTGTACCTATACATGAAGACAGCTGAAAGAGCCCATACTCCTGCCAAATTATGGGAACGTATAAAGCTCTCTAAGAATTACGCTAAGGCTTTGGAACAAGTGGATCAACATTTATTATACTGGAACAAATTCTTGATTCACAAGTGTAAGCAGAGATTGACCAGATTGACTCAAGTTGCTATAACGGAACGTCGTTTGGCTTTGAGAGAAGATGAAAGACATTATGTTGGTGTTAAGCATAAAGTTAAGAGAAGAGAGGAAAACAGAGAAAGAAAGGCCTTGTCTGCTGCTAAGATTGAAAAGGCCATTGAGAAGGAATTGTTGGATAGATTGAAGAGTGGTGCTTATGGTGATAAGCCTTTGAATGTTGACGAAAAGATATGGAAGAAGGTTCTTGGCCATGTTGAAGACGAAGAAGAATTGGAACCAGAAATGGAAGAAGAAGACATGGAAGGCGTTTCTGATGAAGAAGACGATAGCGACGTTGGTGAAGTCGAGTTCGTTGAAGATGAAGGTGAAGACGAATTGGTCGATGTCGAAGATTTGGAAAGATGGTTAGATGGCAGTGAAAGTGAACAAGAAGAATCTGATTCCGAAGAAGACTCTGACTCTGACTCTGATGCTGAAGAGAAGAAACAAAAGGCTAAGCAAGAAAGAGCCAAGAAGAGAAGAGCAAGAGTCGAAGTTGAATACGAAGAAGAACCTCTTCAAAACACTGTTACTTCTACCACTAACTAAGAACAAGTAATATCTTCATATCATCAACATTTATTTGCATAACTATAGACCTCCATTCCCACCTCTTTCCAGTTCATCACATTATTATATCTCCAGCTCGTGGATTTATAGTATATCAAATCCATTCTTTGTGTATATTAGATTTCGTTTCAACAAGTTTAAAACTTAATTATGAGTTAGAAGTAGCAATTGTCAAGTAATTCGTAATTGACTATCATTATTGTTATTCTTATTCTTATTCTTATTGTTATTATATTATACTAAATGCTATTAGCTCTCCTGTTTATCTTCTTCTCCTCCTCCTTCTCAATAAATATCTTTCAAACACAAATTCATCTCATCTTCAGTCAGCGACTTAATATAGAGACATTTACTCAAAACCTCTTCGTCAACTTCCAATTTATATAACATTGACCATTGGATGCATTTGATCAAAGATTTAATGATCTTAGCATCATGTTGGAATTTCCCAAAATTGATCTTATTACCGTCTTTCAATGTTCTTTTCTCTTTGTTGAACAATAAATCTGATAAGTAGAGGCCTAAAAATGGAGCAGCACCTAATGAAGGTTTCATCTTGTTGAGTTCTGTTCTTAAATTGAGGAAATTCTTCATAGGGGATAAGATTGGTTCTAAATTCTTGAAGGTTAGGATATCACCAGGTTCGACATTTCTCCAAGTTTCTTTTAATTTTTGAACTTTATCTGATGATAATGCCAACAAGATTTGCATCAAGGTGGAATAATTCTGCAAGGCTTTACAATTCTGTGCAATATGAATGAATCTTTGAATAGTTAATTTCCTCAAGTTTAGATCCCTTGTCAATAAAATCTCAGAAATGATCCAATTCACCGTCAAGTTGAACCTGGAAATACAGAGATCAATACCGTTTAATTTTTCATTTTGGATCAAGATTTCTAACCAACTGTTTATCTGTTTCACTTCTTCGGAATTCCATTTCAATTCAACAAGTTCAGACCAATCGATTTCCAAAAGAGCATCTTTTTCAATCAAAGTGAATTGATTTGCCAAAGTCTTGGAATCATAATTCAAGATGAAAGAAACATGGTTTGGAGCATTGGTCAATTGTAAATTGGCGTTGGAAATTTGATAATTGATCAATAAATCCAAAAGAATCCGTGGATTGGGTTCTTCTATATCCTTTTGTAGAACAGGAGTCAACAAAAATTGCTTAGTTTTGCGTCTTTGATCAATGAAGAAGGATCTTCTTTTATTGTTGTTCAGTTTGGTGCTGTTTGGATTAGAATGGATGTTCAGATTCTCAACTTGTCTTGCGATGGTGGAAGAGGTCGTTGAATAAGATGACGGTGTTCGTTTGGTATAAGTACCTTCCAATTTTGACAGTGCGGCATTGATTGGATCAGCATGGAATGATTCGTCTTTGATGTCTGCCAATTTGTTCAATGTACTCTTGTCAACACCTGGATATGGAACGTTGAAATCTTCGGATTCAACTGTTTGTAAAGAAACATCGCGCTGCTGCATTTGGGTTTGATGATTTTGAATTTGGTTCTGGTGCTGTTTTTTCTGCGTTTGCTTTTGTTGAAGAATCAACTCAGCCTCATCAACTTCTTCGTCTCCGCCATCTTCTTCGTCTTCCTGTTCTTGAGCAATGCTGATATTAACGAAGTTCTGTCTGCCTCTGACCGGTGTGAAGATCGAAGAAGTGGACATCATATCTGAATTGAAACTGACATTATTGGGGTTCTTTGTGCGATGAGAGAGGTACGAGTCTCTCACAATGCCACTTTGATTTCTTAGGATATCGCCATGAGTGGAATTGAACGAACCATTGGAAATTCTAGTGAACGATGGAATTCTATTCAAATCAAGTCTCATCATCTCTGGTTGAACTGGCTCTTTATCTGCGAAATCTTGGTCTTTAGTGATGGACTTAATTGGAGAAACATGAGGAGTAGGGTGATGCATCGTTGGAGTGTTTGGTTCATTAGTCTCATCACTTTGATTGTTCGTGGACATTGTATCCTGCAATATTGGTTCTTCATAAGAGGACATGAACGATCCGTCATCAAAGGTCGTTGCCGATGATTTGGAGTCTCTTCTATTTACACTTCTGAGAATAACGGACTTTCTATTAATGTTGAATTTGCCGCTGGTTGGAGTTTTGATCGATTGACCATCGTCACTGTATAAAGACACCACATCATCGATTTCATCTTCAGATTCCGTTTCAGTTCTGACTGTCGCAGCTGGAATGGGGATGATTTGTTCTTCAATGATGTTGGATTGACTGCCAACAAAATCAAATTCATCGGGAGTTGTTTGGACTTCGACTTCCGGTTCTGTGCTGACAGCAGCTTCTGAGACTTCCTTTTCTTCTTTCTCTTCTTCCGAGTTCTTTTGTTCCACCACAGATTCATTCACAATGACATCTTCAACTGGTATCTCCGACTTCAGTGGCTGCTGTTCTTCCTCTTTTTCGACAACAGAGGGACTACCTTCTTCATCTGCAATTATATCCTTCTCATAACTCTTAGATTCATCTACATTTTGTTCTTGTTCGTGTTCTTGTTCCAGTTCTTGTTCTCGTGTTTGTTCTTGTTCAATGAGATTCTTGATTGTTTCCTCCGTAGGACTTGACTTCATCACCTTGGAAAGAGAAGCAGTATCATCCACTTGTACAAGATTCTTGATTGTTTCTTCTGTTGGGCTGGTCTTCATCACTTGTGTTTGTGAATCATCTGTTATGGAGGATTGGTCTTTGTTTTTGCCGATGGAAAACTCTGGAGATACAGTGGTTGGCATTTCAAAGTTTCTTGTTGATTGTGATAATACAGAGAAATGTTTGTTGAATTCTTCAATAGTATCAACTTTCTTCAAGTTATGATGGTCAACAACAACACCACCAACAGGTGACAACTCTTCTTGCTCTTCTTCTTTCTCTTCTTCTTTTCCTTCCTCTCTTGATTCGAAATCAAACTCTCTTACACTGTTCCTTGACAAGTCCGAATCATAAGTGACGTATGATTTCTCACTTGAAGCTGCTGTAGCTGCTGCTGCTTGTTGTTGATGATGCTGTAAAGAAACCACACTTTTCGACAAATTGGAAATATAACCACACAAGTTCATGTTATCAATATTCGACCTGTTGATATCTGCATCAACGGTGAAACTGAATGAATCTCTTCCAAACACCTTTTGAGGAGAACTATATCTATTGAATAATTCATTTTGGAACTTGAACAGATATTCCACTTGATCAATGGTTCTAGCACTCAAGATATCAAACTTACCAACGATCAACTCTTCTAATTCCTTATCGTTCAATCTTGGTAGCGACACAACTCTTTGCATGAATTTCTCCACTTGGACATCTTTGTTGGTCGTTTGCTTATTGGCGTTGAAAGTGTTTGTCCATTTATCAATCAAAGATTTCAACCCCTTGGATTCATATTTCAATGCTGCTGCTGCCGTTGTAGAATTAGACGATGCTGAAGGTGGTGGAATTGGTAATTTCACAATGACTTCCATTTTCTTAACAGGTGTAGGTGGTATGATTTTGGAAATAGCAGAATTCGTCGGGAATGCTGTTGGTTGAGTGACGACGTTTCTTGTGAGTGGAGATTTGTTCAATGAGACGAACAACGGTGATTTTCCATCCCTAGATTTGGGATCATTGTTCGTGCTGTTTTTGTTATCGTTGCTGTTCAAAGCTAATTGGGAAAGTCTCAAATTGGAATTCTTCGGATTGAGGAACAATTTAGGATCTCTTTTGGAATATTGCATTGGAATGTTAGGCACGATGCCTCTATCCGTGGCTGAATTGATGATCACTGAGTTTCTATACTGTGGACTGTGCTCATTATTCTTATCGTTATCATTGATGGCTCTCTTATTCTGATCATTATAGGTGTTCTGTAAATTGGAAATGATCCGTTGAACGGCAAAATCCTCATGTGCAAGTTTGGTGAAATAATTAACAAATAACAATCTCAATGAAGTACAGGGGGCAAAATCATCCTTGAAATAATTCAATAGCCAATGCCTTATGACAGTGAATGTTCTCACGAGCACCTTTTCACCTTCAATATGTCTTTGTTCATGTGCCCTGTCATCAAAACATCGTAACGCCCATTTGAATCTCAAAATTAACAACTGTAGTAATGTAGAACTGGATAGAAATGAGCGATAGGTGAGAAACAAATCGCTGACTATGTCGTAATCGATCTTCTCTGGTGATGTGAGCTTTATTATAAGCTGTACTATATCCATATAATTGTTGTTATGTTTTGAAGAGGTTGGAAGTGTTTCTTGTTGATCTTGAGATGAAGTAAGAGCCGGACCTGAAGACGATGGATCCTTTAAAGTGTTCTCTTCAGAATGACTGTCAAAGACACTTGGAGTCATTTCATCCACGTGGAAATCCGTGATATCAGACATTTTTATGGGGGTGAATCTTTCTCCTTGTTTGCTCAGATCTCACAGTAATGTTTGTGTTTTGTTTGCGTAATGAAGTCGTGATAAACTAGCCAAAGTAATAATAATTAAAAAAAATTAATTGGTAGGAGAATAAATGAGTGGATATTTGATTATGGATGATAGATCTATGACTTCAAACTAATGTGTCTCTTACTATTTAATATCTTGTTGACCTTAAGGCTAAAAAAATTTGTTTGTTTACTTTTTGTTTTGATTTGGTTAGCATGTTTTTGCAGGAGCCCGCCCAAATGCTGATGATGTGCCGCAATTTCCATTTTTGGAATGCCTTTAGAAAAAAAAAACATAAACACGAAAAAGCGTGCCTGTGAGATAGTTTTGAACTAAAAGGACGCGTTTTTTACCTTTATATTATTTGATTTTTGCGAACATATTAACCTTTTTAACCAATTGTTATCATTTATCTAATTTTAATGAACTTTTTAGAACTTTAAAGTGTCGAAAAATGATCATTCTTTGAATGAGATTTTACCACGAAGTCACGTGTCTATAAGAAAAATGTTCTGTCACTTTGTAGCGGGTATGTTTTTATACTGGGGCTTTAATCAACATATCGCAGAATGCATGTGCGGACATTCTCACAGATTGTAAATTCTTTCCCAATTAAAATACAGATTCCCAACCCAAAAAGAAAATCACAGATCTAACAGAATTCCAATTCCATCGCCAAATAACAAGAAATGTCCACGCAATCAGGTATCACGCCATCTCAATCTCTTCTCACAGCTTTCAAAGAGTTCGTAAACAACAAAGACGACATCTCTACTTCCATTTTGATAGCACACATTGAGAATGAATCCATTGAATTAACCAAAGTTCTATCCAACAACGCTTCATTATCGCAAGCTTTTGTCCAACTACAGAATGAACTAACTGATTCTACACCAAGATACATTATCATCCCAAAGGAGAACGCCTCTTCTGGTTCTGGTTACCATACTTTTGTTTCATATGTGCCCGATTTCTCCGCAGTTAAGGAGAAAATGCTCTATGCTTCCTCTAAGAACACCTTGATCAGATCGTTGGGGTCTGAGTACTTTAACGATATTATCTTCGTCAACGGTATGGAAGAGGTCAACTATGAGAACTATAAAGCCACTGTGAATGACGATATTTCAGGGGCCACACATGCAGCAGCAGCGGGACTTTCTAATAGGGAGCAAGAGTTGGCCAAGATCAAGAACGATGAAATGAATACATTGTTACAAACTTCCACTAATTCCAGAAGACAGCTAGTCACCCATCAGAACGATTTCAGCTTCAAGTTCAACAGAAACACTGAATTGGGCGACTTAGAGGAAGGTCAGTTGAACTCTTTAAACATCGATTTACAAACAGAAGAAGTCTTCCTTTCCAACCAACAACAAATAACCGGTATTGAAAGTTTATTAACTGCCATTTCTCCAGACTATCCCCAGTTCAATGTCTTGAAGAATAAAGGAAAGGTCTTTTTCATCTATTCTTGTCCTTCGGGCTCAAAAGTCAAGGAAAGAATGGTTTACGCCTCAAATAAACAAGGAGTTTTGAACCATTTGAAAAACCAAGGGATTAGTGTTGAGAAATCTCTTGAAGTTGGTGATGCTGTTGAATTGGAATTGTCTGAACTTGAACCAGAAACAGTTGCAGCTGAAGGAGAGGATGGATCCGCTGCTTCTGGTACTGTGAAGAACTTGAAGTTTAATAGACCTTCTAGACCTGGTCGTAGAACTAGATAATTATAAATTTTTAACCTTGATGAATTACTATATATCTAAAGAAACAGAAACGAAAAAAGTGTATAGCGAATGGAAAAGAAAACTAAAAATCAACAACAATTTAGTGCGTTCATTGATCCAAAAACTTTTCGTGATCTGGCCAATATCTCCCTCCATAAATCTTCAGACTTTGAACCGCGTCATTCAATTCATTAAACTCCTCCTGGGTCAATTCCAATTGTGCGAAATTCTCGTCGACTCTGGAAACGGACCCACAAGAAGGGATAGGAATGAGCTTTGGGAACTTCAATCCGTTGATGGTTTTTCCAGATTGGTAATGAATCCAAGCCAAGGAAACTTGGGCAGGAGTGACACCTTTAGCTTTGGCAACGGATTCCACCACATTGACCAATTGTAAATTCTTAGCAAAGTTCTCCTCGTTGAATCTTTCCAAATGTAATCTAATATCGCCCTCAGGGATATCCTTAGTGGATTTCAACGCGCCAGTTAGAACACCTCTTGATAATGGGGAATAAGCAATGATTGGAACGTTGAACTTCCCTGCGATTTCAACCAATCCATTGTCAGCACTAATAGTGTCTCTTGAAAACAAGGAAAACTCCACTTCAACACCTTTAACCCCAGTTTGGGACAGTTCAATGGCCTTAGCCAAAGTTGACCCTTTGATTTCGGACAAAGTGTACCCTCTGATCTTCCCCTTTAAGACGTTTTCATCAAGGATGGCAATCTGTTCTTCCAAAGTTGCAGCAGGGTCCAATCTTGCAGGTTCGAAAATGTCCAACCCTGGCAAATATTTAATCACATTATCAATTGACGATTGGATCAAATTGACATTTGGACCTTTTTCTCCAATGGCACCTTTAATTGAAACTATTGAAAGGTTTCTCAAATGTGGGTTTTCTTGGAAGAATTCTTTCAAATAGATCAAATTGATATCATCAGCACCATAAAATTCACCACCGTTGACCAATGTTTTTTGTGGTGAGTTTATCTCAATGGCTCTTTTCAAAGCGGCAAAGGCAATAGACTTGTCAACTGGGTCTGGACGCCATGTGAAGTTCATCGTACCGATCCCTTTGGAACTGGTATCATCGTTTAAGTGGAATGAGGTAGGGGGAGCCATTGTCTGTGTGTGTGTTTATGTTTTCTTCTTCTGCTGATAGTGTGATTCGCAAAAAAGAGAGACAGCAAGAGTTTGTGTGTGTATGTCAGGGGGTGAGAGAGATTCTAAGTCCTTTGTATCTACCACTTGGAATTCAAAGACTTTGGTATTTAGTTAGTTGAGTTGTTCCTTTCAAAGTTTGAAGATCCGAAACCCGCAGACGCAAGCCAAACTTGGGGGGAGTGAAAGAAACACATGCAGGATGAAGCACGATGTTCCGCGAACTCCTCCCCGTTGGCTTGGGTCTTAAAGGCTTTTTGTCTCTAATAATACTAAATTACAAGTGTTTTATTGTCTCTCGCTGGTTGCAAGTACTAAATAAACAGTTCCAAGTTAATAAGTCATATGATATTTTTATTTTCAGAGTATCGTTTGCATAAAGAAGCTTCAGCTCTTACATCAATCTATCTCATTACTAGTTGTTTGTCTTCGAGGTGAGTTTAACGACTTACTAGGACTATTCAAAATATGCGTTTGGGGATTTAAAGGATATGACAACTCAACGAATGGACCAAATGTTTTTAACCATTTATCGCGACATTTCTGCTCTTGACAAAAATCTGCACAAGAGCTATCTATTATGTATGGATTTGTCCCCGGACAAAAAAAAGCACTGTTTACCGTTTCCAAAATTCGTTTCTGAAACCAAACCAAAAGCAAGCAAGGAGAATCCGAAACGGAAATATTCGCGCATTGTTTTGGCAGCTTTCAAAATCCCATCAAAGGGTTGTTGTTGTTAACAACTGCTTAGTTCCTAGTCTTCAGTTCAGCGCTTTTTGGTAAGGCAACCTTTTTTTTCGAACCCCCATTCAAACAAGTAGACTTTTTTTTGCTCGAAAATTGTTCTAACCATCTTTTACTCCAATTACTTCACTATCTAATGGAGTGGTCCAAAGCTAAAAGAAGCTCTATCTCAGCAGGGTCCTTCCAAAACCCCGCATCCGCCTCACAAGCTGGGTCGAATTACAACTACAACAATTACAACAACAACAACAACCATCTCAACTTTGCCAACCAGAGTTCTTCCATCTCTGGTTATACTGCTCCCTTCGCAGGTAGCCAGACAGCAGCATACACGCTTCCTTCCAGGTCGGGCTACTACGAATCGCATTGGCCCTTGTTCAATGCTGATTGGCTGCAAACAAGCTCACCAACCACAGGAAACACGACGAATCTTGTGGCACTTTCAACGTATCGTGAGGACTCCATAAACAAGATCGAGATTGTTGAAGGGCACAAATCGGTGGTTGACCATCCCAACGGGCTGACCTCTGAAGGGCTCGACTTCTCCAAGAAGTGTGATACCAATATCTCCTTACCAGCCACAAAGTTGCTATGGGATCCTGAAGGAACAGAGAGGCTGATCACCGCAAGTGACAGAGTGACACTCTACGAATACGACCCGTTCACATGCCAGCTCGTTGAAAGGATAAGCCTTGTCAATGGGAACCACCCGTCCACCAGGTCGTTCCCACCACTGACCTCCTTCGATTGGAACAAAGTCTCCAACAACATTGTCCTCACCAGCAGCATCGACACGACCTGCACGGTGTGGGATCTGAACCATCCGCTGTCGCCAAGGACACAGCTGATCGCTCACGACTCAGAGGTGTTTGACGTTCAGTTCATCACAAACTCCAAAGACATCTTCGCCTCTGTCGGTGCAGACGGGTCCATGAGGGTTTTCGACTTGAGATGTCTGGACCATTCCACCATCATCTACGAGCCACAATCTGCAAGCCGTAATTCCCCACCACCAGCCACGACGACGCCGTCTCAACAACAACAACAACAACAACAACTGCCAACACCTTCAAACAACAATAACAACACAGCCCCTGCCAATGCCAATGCCACAGTTCCTCTGCTCAGACTCGCAGCTTCACAGGTCGATCCGTACACACTGGCAACCTTCCCGCTCCACTCGTCGACGATTTCGATCCTTGATATGCGATACCCAGGCACTCCAACGGTACAGTTGAAAGGCCATTCAGGTACTATCAATGCTATAAAATGGGCGCCAGGAAAGGATCTTTTGGCTTCAGTTGGTGATGATTGTCAAGTATGTGTTTGGGATTTCAGTAAATCGTCACCATCATCGTCTTCCACCATCCCTAATAACAATAATAATAACAATACCAATAGTAATAACAATAACAATAACAATTATAGCACGGCAATGGATAAGGATAACGGTTCGAACAAATTGACTCCAGGTGGAAGGACTGAAGACTGTCCTGCGTTTGTTTATGGTGATGGAATGACGGAATTCAACGGAATCACTTGGGGTGGTCGCGATGCAGAATGGGTCGGTGTCGTTGGTGGGGTTGGTTTCCAAGCTGTTAAGATGGGTTGATATGTTACATTATATGTATATATGCATGGTTGCTTAAAATTTTCTTTAAAATTTCAACTGTAATTGTTAATTTAACATGATAGTTTCTAAAGGCGAAAGATTTTGTTTTTTTCCTAATAATCATGTATTAATCAGTTAATTAATTAATTAATTAATACTCTAAAAATAACTTTCTTATAAAATTTGCATATAATAAAATTCAATAATTCCAGAAAAATTCATTCGATCCAATAATCAGACTCAAGATTGGAATAGGTTGTTGGTTGTATCTCCTAATTTGTTTTATGAGCAATTGAGAAACAGAAAATATTCAGTTTATATTTATAGTGTTTTTTTTTGGTTTTTGTTTATTTGGAGTTTTTATACTTTGTACGGATTTTGTAAATCACATTGACGCATTAGTGGTTTAGTGGTAAAATTCAAAGTTGCCATCTTTGAGCCCCCGGTTCGATTCCGGGCTAATGCAAAACATACATTTTTTTTGTCTTTTTTATATATGAGTTTTTGTGATAGTTTGGAGTCAGGTATGACCCTAACGTGGTTGTTAATGAAAACATGAACGTAGTAATTAATCTATCGTTCTATAAAAACTATATCAAAGAGAAATTCCCCTGTGGGGATTTCACACCTTTTTATAATTGCCTCAAAGAACCTATATGAAAAACACCCTAATATTAACAAGGTTAGGAGCCTTGTTCATAGAGCGTAGCAGTAGATATGAAACACTTATTACAGTTTTCTAGATTTTTTTATTATTGGTTGTTGTTTAAATCTTCGATTTAAATAAGATATCAAAAGCTTAGTCTATGGGCATTGATTATCTAATAATAATAAAAATAATAATACGATTTTTATGCACGTGAGATATATCTAGGGCATTGGAGTTAGTTGAGCAGTGAACCATAAGATCAAGGAAGGTCGAGCTGTAACGTAACATTACATGGGATGTCAATTTAATAAGTAAATTCAGATCTCGAAGAAAACTGACTCCGATTAATTACGTTACTACTAAATTAAAGGAATGTCCAGTATTCTGCATTCATTGTTTAAGTTTAGATGTATAATTAAAAAGAACACGATGTTTAGGTTACACTACCTAGTTACAGAGGTCAAAACAATGATTATACAACATATATGATTTTATTTTGGACTTTTAATATGTCAATATGTTTGGTCTTGATAATTAACCTAAAAATTCGATATTTTAATCTACAGTGAGTGCCATTCTTTGGTTTACCCATAAATCCAATCATCGCTCCAGTTGGTTTATTTAAAATATTTTGAGTATTATTATTATTTTCACCGTCAAAATCTTCAATTATCTCAATATATATATTTTGCTAAGAATCATCTTCTACTACTTCTTGAAGACCTTCTAAACCCAATATTATCAGAACCAACTAATGAACCACTATTACGACCACCAAATGAATATGAGGAACCACTACTACGTCGACGTGTAGTAATAGTTCTTGTAGGAGTGATATTAGAGGCTGTCTTAGAGTTATTAGTATTGTTATGGATATTAATATCATGAGTCTTAGAAGCTTTTGTTCTGGAGGAAGAAGAAGGCGTAGCTAATGTTGAAGCAGCGGCAACAGCGGAAGCGCGTCTTCTATTTCTTGGATTGGATCTGATAGTAATTGCAGGCACTTCTTTATCTGATTCTTCATTTTCTTCTTCCTCAGCAGGAGAAGTTTCAACTTGTCCTGAAACTTCAACTTCAATGACTTCTGTAGATTGTTGTGATTGTTCAACCATTGAGCGACGACGACGTGGTGGTCTGCCTGATTGCTTTACTGGTGTAGTAACGGAAGAACTGCTGGTGGTGGTAGGCATAGTGGTATTTCTACCATTTCTGGAAGTGGTGGGAGGCGTAGTGGGTGTTGGTTTGGGATTATTCTTACGACCTGGAGGTCTACCACGTCCACGTTTTGATGGAATCTTTTGTAAGAGTTGTTTCTTTTCTTCTTCTTCTTCTTCTTCTTCTTCTTCTTCTTCCTCCTCCTCCTTCTCTTCTTCTTCTTCTTCTTCTTCTTCTTCTTCTTCCTCCTCCTCCTTCTCTTCTTCTTCTTCTTCTTCTTCTTCTTCTTCTTGGGTTTCTTGTTGTTCGCCCTTTTCTGATTCCAATTCATCGCTTTCTAAATTAATTATTCTTGATGGAGTTTGAGACTTGGAGATCTTGGTTGTTTTGGATGGTGCAGCTAAAGAAGTGGAAGACACTGAGGCTCTTCTCTTCTTAGATCCAGCGCCTTTAGTAGGAACAGAAACAGGAACAGAAACAGGAGCTTGTGATTGAGGAATTTCCTGTCGTTGCTCCTGTCGAGTAACAGCTTGAAGCTTTTGTTGTTCAATAGGCTGTATCAGTTGTGGTTGTTGTGGTTTCTGTTCTGATTCACCAGCATTCTTACCACTCTCCTCACTAATCCTCCTCAAAGCGCCAGCAGCAGCTGCAACTTGATGTTGCTCTTGTTTACTGTCATCTTTCTCCCTCAGGTCAGCTTTCAATTGTTCTTCCAACTTAGCAACATTGTCTTCTAATTTCTTAATGAACCATTCGTTATAGAAATTTCTTTCAAACATATAATTGGCATAGTTATGATAGTTCAACAACGGATCAACCTGAGGATCCGGTTGGAAGACTGGACAATGACCTAATTGGAATGGATAGAAGTTAGCAAAATATGGGTTCGGTGGGGGTTGCTGTTGCTGTTGTTGTTGTTGTTGTTGTTGTTGTTGTTGTTGTTGTTGTTGTTGTTGTTGCTGCTGCTGTTGTTGTTGTTCATATGGCAGTGGAGGTGGTTGGATATGTTGTTGTAGCTGAATTGGAGGTTGAGGAGGAGGAACTGGTGGTTGAGTCTGTTGTTGATATTGATGCTGTTGTGGAAGAGGAGGAGGAGGTGGCTGTATTTGAGGTGGATAATCCTGCTGGTGCTGTTGTGGAGGTGCCTGGTAATACTGCTGGTGCTGTTGCTGTTGATATGGGCCTGGAGGAAGCAGAGGAGGAGGTTGATAGCTTACCTGTGGAGGTGCCTGTCGTTGTTGTTGTTGTGGAACCGCGGCATAATAGTGCTGAGGGTGTGGAACAGAAAGAGCAACAGACTGTGGAGGACCAGACTGCTGCTGAACAGGCAGTAGCTGTTCCTGTTGTACAGGAAGTTGTGAAGAGACAGGGACAGAGACAGGGACAGGGACAGAGATGTGTGGAGCATGAGGAGAAGCCACAGGAGGGCCAAAGGCGTGATAATGGTTGTGTAGAGGTGGTAGCACTGGCCTTGGAGCTGGAGGCAGGTTTGTCATTACTGAACTAACTTATTTATGGAAGCTATAGCTATAGCTATCCAGAGAACCATTGCCATCGTCCATTAGGGTCTTCTTGTAGTTAGTTGATTTGTTTATTTTCTTTCCCAAGAACTTCATCCATCTTCCAACGTCTCTTGAAACCCCCCCCCCTCCACCATCATCAGCGCTGGTTTGCGCTTCTACCTGCAAAAAAATCCAACTCCTTGGACTTAATTTTGCCGAACGGCACAGTGGTGCGCAGCTAGGCACATATTTACGCATACCTTGGGAAAAAGGGGACCTAGGTCGGGCTGTGAAATTTTAATTTTAATTTAAATTTCGGACGGCGCGTTAATTGCAAAGCGAGTGGCAAATTCACTTACACCTTCAAATGAGATTTACAAACCTTTAAATCTTCTCTTCATGCTAATTAAAAACACAATGGTCACTTTAACACGTCCTCAACTTCTCCTTGGATCTACTGTCCTTCTAGGCTCGCTTTATACAACCCGTCAATTCTGGTGGCAATCGCAAACTCCAATTCTACATCCACCATCTTCTACTAAACAAGGCAATAGAATTTTTCTTCCAATTCGTTTTGAAGATGAATTATCCGATTTGTTATTAATCAAAAGACCTCTGTTGTTGAATTTCACAGTTAGAGGAGATTCATATTGTAACAAAGTCACTGGGGCATTACAGCGTATCATTGCCTATGAAACTGATAAAAGAATCAATATGGTTGATATCGAAGTAGACGAACCTGGTACCAAGGATCTTTTGCCAAGATTTGGTGTGAAGGATATCCCATGTGTTGTCGCCGTGAGAAAGACTTTGCCTGCTGATTGGTACGTCGATGAAAAATTGAAAGCGGATCCAACGGGGGAAATTGATTGGTTGAAACTGAAGGCTTTTATTGAAAAGAATGCAGACGAGGAATAATTACGAAATAAATTACATTACAGCTTTTTTATATTATATGCTATATTTGAATCTATCAAGGCTTCCAGACTTGAACAACGTTATCGTAGAAACTACACGTAGCTATCACATCGTCACCAGTAGGATCCCAATCACCCCCATAAACCATACTTTCATGTTTCTCCTTATAATAACTCAAAACTTCAAAGTTCTCAGAATCGAAAACTCTAGCACCATCATACATACAACAAACCAACAATCTATTATCACCAGCTTTTGTATGTGGCTGAAATCTCCAAACACCACCGCCTAAATTCAAAGAATTTAAAGCACGGGGTGGCATCCCTGGAATAAGACCAGATCCAGGAATGCATCTTAGATCCAAATCTCTGATCTCATCATCATATGAGCCAGTGAATATTTTATAAGGAGAGTCCACAAACCAATCATTACGGCCTTTGGAATCACCCTTGGTGGAAGTTTGAATGGCAACGACACCGGCGTTATGCAGTCTATCCGACTTGAAGATCTGTTGTTGGGTTCTTAAGTCATGAGCTATCAATGCACCGTCATCACCACCTGTAAATACGACTTGAGACAATTCTGCAAGATTACCAAAAATACCTGTCCAACATTGTAAGTCATGTTGAGACGTCAGTTCAAGATATTCTGTCATACGGCCATCTCTGGTGATTTGCACTATGGTTGCTTGTCCGTTTGTACCTGTTATCAATAATTTACCTTGCTCGGTTTGCGAATAGATAATTGAAGTCACGAGCACTTCTTCGTTTTCTTGTTCGAAAATCAACTCGGTATGAATTGGGGCTATGGTTTGGGAATCCAGATCATCGGCTTCAAATCTCCAAAGACGAACCTCACCTGTTGAATGCCCGGTCATGAACAAAGAATCGTCAAATGGATCAAATTTCAAATCTAAAATGGCAGATTCAGTCTCAACTTCAAATAACTTGACAGTTCCTTGTAACTCAGTAGTTTGATAAACTTCGATCGAACCATGTCTTATTTTAGTCGCTTCGTTTAATTTATATGTACCAAGGAGGAAAACATGAGGTAAGGAAGGATGATAACGTAAAGCACATGGAGGCAGCGTGGCCAACACCTTAGAGATTGTGGTTGCCATTTGGAGTACGAAGGATCAATATGCCAAGATCAAGATGAACCTATGAGTGAAAAATCTTGAGATATAAAAGAAAGATCAACTTTTGAAAAAACTCTATGCTGTTGAGTGAAATTGCTTACGTAATCTGTTAATGAATAAACAAAAACAGAAATTAAAAAAATTAAGGGCCGAGCGGGGAATTGAACCCCGGGCCACTCGCATGTTTGGTACGGTTCCTACTGTTAACAGTTGGTCGCTTTAACCCAAAGCGAGTATCATACCACTAGACCACGCGGCCTTAATTGATATAATAAAACAATGCAGATTTTTAACAAAAGTCAAACTGTAGAGATTAGAATCTTTCAATTGGTGTTCGGGTGTTTAAAATGAGTGCGCTGCAGGGAAATATCCCAGAGCTATCCATCAATCATATCGGCGGCGTCTCCACCCTTTGTGGTTTGTTACCGCTATGTTGACGAATAATAGGTTCATCAACAAACGAATACTTTAAACTCCTCAGGTTTTCCTTCATAAATCCTCGTCAATCAACAATGGACTACCTTAAGAAAGCTATATGGGGTCCAGACCCTAAGGAACAACACCGTAAATGCAAAGCACTTCTCCGTAAAAACACCAGAGCATTAGAAAAGAGTATAAGAGATCTCAATGAGGTTTCCAAGAAGACAGAAAAGCTAATCAAGACCAGTTATAAGAAGAACGACATGAAGTCTGTAAAGCTATTCGCTAAGGAATTATACTCTGTCAAGAAACAAGGTTCGAGGTTACACAAGAGTAAAGCACAATTAGAATCCGTAGGAATGCAGATTGAAGAGAGTTTCGGAATGTTAAAATTACAACAAAGTCTTGGATCAAGCACTTTGATCATGAAGGAAGTCAACAGTTTGGTACAACTTCCTGTTATCACTGGTACGATGAGAGAATTAGAAAAGGAGTTGATTAGAAGTGGTATCATGAGTGAAATGACTGGTGATATGATTGATGATTTGGATAACTTGGAAGATGAAGAGCAGGAAGAAGAAGTCGAGGAGGAAATTTCAAAGATCATTACTTCGTTGACTAGCGATAAGTTTAGCAAAGTGGAGAATATTCCACAACAACAAATTGTGGAAGATAACGTGGTGGAGCCAGAGGAAGAAGGGGAAGAAGAAGAAGATGAAAATGTGTTGAACGAAATGAGAGAAAGGTTAAGGGCATTGCAAAGCTAGAAGTTTTTATTATTCTTACTATTATTATGATTATTTTCGTGTGCTATAGAGTTCTGTGTATTAATTTTTCAGATTCTGATTATTCATTAGTTTTAATTATCAAGTTGTAAGATTCTAAGTGACCTTTGTTGGTTGTCATAAAAAGCACAAGGATCAGTGCATAAGAGTTAACAAGTGCCAAAGATATCGAATGATATGTGAAGGCAAAATATTAGTAGTTTCAATGTAAACAGAGTGGTTTCATCATTTCAAATCTCCATCTGCAAGGGCCAGGGTGGATCTCATCAGATTAGTTTTATCACTAGGCAAAAAAGTAATTTGCTTAAAAACAGGAAATTATTATGGTATATTAGTTGCTAAACAGGGTGTATCGATCTAGGGATACGGAGGCGTTTATATATATCTACGAAGCCTCTCATTTCTTAGGAACGTCACAGACAGAAACAGATTCAGATTCATCTCTGGTTTCACTTTCGTGATCATCAGGCTTGTTCGAATCAGCGTGGTAATCTAACTTCATCAACTCTGGGTTGTAATCCAAAGCAGTGAATGGTTCACCAGTAATCTTAGACCAAATCTTCAAAACGGATAATCTAACAGCCAAAGTAATGGCAGCGAAGAGGAAAGCACCACCTGGAGCAACGACGAAGGCGGCAAAACAACCCCAATCACCACCGTAGATACCATTCCAAATTAATAATAATTTACCACCTTCCCTGGCTGAGTGGTAGTAAATGGTACCGAAGATAAAGACGGATAATAAACCACCTAAACCAGCAATGATGATTTCCCAGGCAGTCAAGAAGTAGAAGTATGACGACAAACCTAACATAATGACAGGAATGACAGCAGCGGATAATAAATCGGCAATGAAATAGATTCGTAAGACATCGTTGGCGACTTTGACACCAACGACGACAACTGGAATGATGATAAGAACAACAATCCCACGGCACCAAAGAATATCGATCTTGTTTCTGAAAACATCGTTGGAAATGGTGGAAGTCATAGCAGATTGTAAAGAGTCCAAGGTACACGTGGAGATACAAATGGTAAGAACCAAGGTAATACCGCTGACCCAGTCTGGTAAAGTGTTTAAGATCATGAAAAGGGATGCAGACGAACTGTCGTCACCCGCTTCAATTAAGCCCATCCAAACAGCCAAAAGACCTGGAATACCAAAGAGGACAGCAATACAAATGGCAACAAAAGTAGCGATGGAACAACCAATCAATAAGTCTTTGTCAGAACGGGAGGCAAAGGTACGTAACCAGAAACCAGACATGAACATATCGTTAGTGAAAATAGCGACAATCAAGATGTAAATCAATTGCCAGCCGACCAAGTTTGGCTTCAATAAACCAGATTCAGGGATGGTAGAACGGTCAATTTCAACGTAATGACCTAAAGCACCACACATGATGACAATCAAGGCAAAAACAGTGGTAATTTGAATGTTATCAGTGACGAAGGAGACCTTGAAACCACCAACAGAAGTGTAAATAGAAGTGACCACACATTCAACGATAATAGCAGGTAAGGCAGACTTACCAGTCAAAGTGTTGATAACATATTGCAATGAGGAGATTTCGCTGACCATGAAAAGGAATAACGTTAAAATAGTACAAGCGGATAAATATAAACCTGCAACATTACCAAATCTTAAAAACACCCATTCGGTTAAAACGAAACCATGAGGACATTGACGTCTGATGATTGGACCCAACCAGGAGAATAACATCAATGGTAAACCACCAGCGATGGCATAGACTAACAAACCGTGAAGACCGGTAAGATTGGCGACTTGGGCATAAGTTGAAAGAACACCACAACCGAAAGCTATGATTAGAAAAAGTTAGTATTTTGGAGCAAAAAAGGGCACACTAGTTGAACTTAATGGATAATTTTGATCTAGTTTCTTCTCCTTCTTCTCATCCCTTTCAGAAAATAGTCAAAAGTATCAGGTTCTCACGCAAGTATGATCTTGATCGAGTTCCAACGGTATGATCTCAGCCCCAGAACGAAAATCCATATATGTATATATAGCATTCCAAGACACCCGTCTAATACTTTACCGTCACATATAGTGTAGTAGTAGTCAGTAGAATCTCTTATCGATCTCCCTCTTTGTTTTGCAGTTTGAACCCCTTCTCATAAACCCAAAATCATTCAAGATAACATACCTGAAGCGATAAAGTTGAAAGCCAAAGGAATGGCAGACTGAGTCCCGTTAGCAGAAAGGAAATTCTTCTTATCACGGAAATACCAACCAATGGAAAGACCAGAGACTAATAATGCTGCATATATACAGTAAATGATGGCGTTGTTGTGTGATGGGGAAATCATAATGTGTGTGGCTAACCAAGGAACAAAGCACAAAGAACAAAAGTTGGACCAGTGCTCACGTTTCTAAAGTTGTTGGTTCAAATGACTGTGACATGCTTTTTATATTAATTTACGTATTTCGAAAAATTTCTCCCCTTATGGCGCCGTTGTTGTTTATTGGCATAAACAAAAGACGGGCTGAAGATATCTCTCTGTCCTCTAAATTTTCTCTGATTATGAGCCCAATTTATGCTGGCCGTACCGGGGCGTGGATCCCTGGAAGCGAATAATTGCCCTGGCTGCATCTTTTGCTTTTCCATGTGTTGAGATAAAGTTATCTGAATCATTGATGGATCATTTAAGATCTTGAACTTTAGGAATATCCTTGGAAGTTAAGTCCTTTTTGATAGCTAAGCCTATCTATACCTATACCTTAGTTCCCAGGTACTTTTAGCCTACTTTCCGTATAAATTTCTGTTGTATTTAGACAAGGTAAAATGCGCGATTACCAAGGCTTCAACAATCGGAAAATTCCCTGTAGTTGCATACAATCACATCCAACAACTAAAATATCCTTTCACATAATAAACAATAAAAGCTGTTCCGGCGTTAGGATCATGCCGTTCGAAGGTATGTATTGTGTACCCCGTGATGACAGGTGTCAGAGTCTGATAATTTGAACTTTTTTAGGTCCTAACTGCTTATTAAAAAAAAAGCTTATGAAGTGTACCGGACTCTGGAACGTGTAACTCAACGAATGATATTTGACAACTACGTAATATATTTTGATATCACAATGTAAACGCCGAGAGATCTCAGATATGGTGCATGCCTGCTTTACTTCTAGACTAGACACTAGAAACAAATTGGTCACCGACGATCCTTTTCGGGACAATTTGACGTAGAACCTCAACAACTGCCTAAAGATTTGCGAGCAATTTAAGTATAAGTATATGTATCTTAACGTCCTCAGTACGTTGTATTTTCGGCGTTCTAGGCTTTAATTTTGAAGATTCATGGTGATGCATACACGATTTGTAGTCATTTCACTGTTTCATTAGCTGGATAAGAGCTCTACAATTCAATGGACGTTATGGTATATGCATCTAAAAGATGTTCGTGACATCTCCAAATGCATATATGGTACCATATCCACTTTAATATTGGTACACACCCTTTCTAACAGTAAATAGCAAGCTCTAGAAATTAGATAAATTACATTATATACTACACAAAAGTACAATTACTATATAAAACAACATGCATAAACTTTTTTTCCTCTCCTCATGATCGAGATCTGATCTAAATATTCTACTACTTTCTCATTTACTCTTCCATATCTTCCAACTTGTCTTCTCTCTTATCGGCTTCTTCGTCACTCAACTTGATACCACCAGAAACAGAGAATTGACCACCACCACCAACAATCAAAATGTCGTGGTTTTGAGTAGCAGTGTTCTTAATTCTAGATGGAGTTTCAACATCTTCACCTTGTGGACCACAACCAGAACCAACGGCATAAGTTTCACCAAAACCCCAAGAATAAACGACACCGTCTTCAGAAATGACCAAAGAATGGTGGCCACCAACGGCAATGGATCTGATTGGTGGAAGTTTGTTCAATTTGGTTGGAACTGGAACAGAACGTGGTTTACCATGGACATCACGGAAGGTTTCTTCTGGTAAGTTATCCTTGGCGATACCGACTTCAAACATATCATATCTACCGAAAGTGTATAAATCACCATTAGCAGATAAGGCTAAAGAATGATGTTCCCCAGCGGCAATGGAAACAATGTTTTTATCAGTCAAAGCGCTGACTTCAGTTGGTTCGGCAATAATGGAACCATCTTCTAAATCAGAGGAGATACCACATTGACCGAATTGATTTAAACCCCAAGTTAAAACCTTGTTGTCTGTAGTGATGGCGAAACAGTGGAATTCACCAGAAGCGATGAACTTAACGTCGACTAACCCAAATTCACGTGGTTCTAAAGTACGTAATCGACTACGTTCAGAAACCTTACGACCCAATTGCATTTGTTGACCATTACCCCAAGCATAAACAACACCCTTCTTGTTCAGACCCAAGATATGATCTTTACCGGAGGCTAATTGAACAATATCTTTGAACTCGGCAATCTTCAATGGAGTCTTTTGCATGTGGATGTCGTTCTTGAAACCCAAGATACCTTCGTTACATCTGAAAGTACCCCAAGCGTAAACTTCACCAGTTTCAAATAAAACGGCAGATAAGTTATCAGTGGCGGCTAATTGAACGATCTTTAAACCTTCTGGTAAACCTTCAACAGTGCTAGGAGTAGATTCAGCTTCATTCAAATCACCATCTTCATCATCGGATTCTTCAGCGTCCATATCTTTGAGCTTCTCAGTGACTTTAGAAGTATCTCTACCAAGGACAAACGAATCGTTACTGCCCCAAGACCACACTTTGTTATCAGAGTCTAAAGCTAGAGTATGCATACCACCAACGGCGAAATCAACAATACCCTTATCTTTCAAAAATGGGTTTAAGCGAGGTCTTTTGACTTCTTTGGTCTTAGCTTCTGGACCAAGACCTAATTCACACATGGAACCAGTACCCCAGACAAAGACATCTAATTGAGTGGATTTAGGTTCAGGAATTTGGTTGATTTCTGGTAAACTTCTGAAAGAGTTGGTGGATTTACCGGTATGTTTTCTAGAACGTTTTGGTTGTTTGGCAACTTTGCCGCTGGATGAGACATTAGCAGCAGCCTTTCTGTTAGAGGCAACCATTGTGTTTTATTTTTTGTTTTTTGTATATATATTTGTGTGTATGGATTTGTGTGGGTAAATTGATAACTACGGAAAGTTATGAAATAATTTGTGCAATGGGTGGGTGAATGTTTGTGATAATTGTTCTGATTGATCTGAAGGCATCTTTTAGATCGTACGCCTTTTTGATTTGATCTGTGTGTAAGCTGGATCTTGGGTCCCTTTGAAAAATTGACATTTTTTTGAGAATTATGTAAGCCAAATGCAAATAAAACCCGGTCAAATATCAGCTGATCATTCCCGGAATTCGATATTCATCTTGATAAGTACTGCAGTCGTGGCCGCATACCAGGGATAGTGTGCTATAGAATCGAGATGAGCTGCGCAGAAACAAAATTTTTTAATCGTACATATAGACAAAGCGAGAGATAGATCAAAGGAGATTAACGCTTCAAACATTTCTATCATTATAACACCATGGGTAAAGCCAGAAAGAACGAAGATAAACAACGTCACGACCCATTATACCGTGATTTAACCACACAGGGCGGTAACTTGAGAACCAAGGCTCGTGGTGCTAAAAAGCAAGAAAAGAACGAAGATGAAGAATATATCGACAGTGCGGCTTCTAGAAAGATTTTGCAGTTAGCTAAGGAGCAACAGGAAGAATTGGAAAGAGAAGAAAGAGAAGCTTTGAAGGAAAACTCCAAGTTCAATTTTGGCAGAGCCTACGAACAAGAGGAAGATGAAGAATCTGAAGACGAATTTGGCGACGAAGAAGGTAACTACGAAAACATTTCTGATTTCGGTGGTTCTGACGAAGAATACGAAATTGACGAAGACGATTTAAACGAAGATGACGCCAAATTATTCGAACAATACCTCCAACAAACACAACCATCCAAGGCCTTCGGGACCGACGGTCAATCATACAATTTAGCCGATAAGATCTTGGCCAGTATCAGAGAAAAGGAACAAGAACTAGAACAATCATCCAGTGAGGCCAAACTCGAAAAACCAGTGGATGCTGTCTTGTTACCACCAAAGGTCATTGCTGCTTACACTCAAGTGGGTCAAATTCTTTCAACATGGACACACGGTAAGCTGCCTAAGTTGTTCAAGGTCATTCCATCTTTGAACAACTGGGAAGATGTTCTTTATGTCACCAACCCTGAAAAATGGACCCCACATGTCGTATACGAAGCCACCAAGTTGTTCGTCTCCAACTTGGGTTCCAAGCAGGCCGAAAAGTTTGTCGAAGGTGTCCTTTTGGAGAGATTCAGAGCCAACATTGAAGACAACGAGGACCACTCATTGAACTACCACATCTATAGAGCCTTGAAGAAGTCCCTTTATAAGCCAGGTGCCTTCTTCAAAGGGTTCCTTTTCCCATTGGTCTCAACCCACTGTTCTGTCAGAGAAGCCACCATTGCTGGGTCTGTCTTGGCCAAGATCTCTGTTCCTACCTTACATTCCTCCGTTGCCTTGAACTATTTACTAGAAATGGACTTCTCCCCAGCCACCACTGTTTTCATTAGAGTCCTTTTGGAAAAGAAATACGCCTTACCATACCAAATCATCGATAACTTGGTGTACTACTTTATGAGATTCCGTATTGTCAAGGAAGATGTCATGGATGAAGATTCCTCCAAGGCTAAGGCTGCTCCATTGCCTGTTGTTTGGCATAAGGCCTTCTTAGCCTTTGCTCAAAGATACAAGAACGATATCACTGAGGATCAAAGAGATTTCCTTTTGGAAACTGTTAGACAAAGAGGTCACAAGGATATCGGTCCGGAAATTAGAAGAGAATTACTTGCTGGTAATTCTCGTTTACCTCCTAAGGAAAAGGATGCCGATGTTGATATGTAATAAAATAAAATAAGATAAAAGTTGACTGTATATTTATAATAATTTGAAAACAAATGTGAACTAGAGTTAATACTAATGATCTTAAGAAACCCATAGCTGTACGCCTCCGAAAGGATATCTAGAACGTGTCAGGCTAATTTGTCCTGAAGCCGTAGGGAACCCCACAAGAACATGATTCCATAATTCCTAATCTTTTGGAACTCATCAATGATTGTTTTGTAATTCCAAACCCTGTAAACAAACTCAAAAGTAGCACTGCTTCCAAATGTGGAATTGAAATTCATGACTAGGCCTTCCTTCGAATTCCCTGTTTTGAAAGATGTGCTCGTGTCCGGTTTGATGTTCACATTGGATGTATAAACTCTTGAGAACTGACGGTCCACGGACATTTGAATTTGGACAAAGACAAAGACAAAAAGACAAATACAACAAAGGTGAGCAGACAAAGTGAAAAACTTCACTTCCTGATTTGGCCATTTTTGGAAATATTCCCAAACAGGAAAGAACGCGTGACAGATCCGCCCTGCGCTCCTGCAAAGGCCCGCGACGGCGTTTCTTTTCCCCCCCAACCGACACCGCACCGGCATCGGAGTGCCTTTCGATGAATCACAGCTAGGCATTTTGTCAGAATCTGTCTGTGGAGGATCACCTGCAGCTGACAGATGAGCATCTTGATACAAAAGTAAAGATTATTCCAGTTTTAAAATTTCCAACCATCAACAAACAAGTGGTTTATTTATTCTACTAAACAGACTTATCCCCTTTGCCAAAAATGCTAGCTGCTAGAAGATCTGCCGCTTCTATCAGAAGTCGTCAAGTCAGAAGAACCTTTGCTACCAGTGCTGAATTGTCAACTTTGATTCCAGAAGAACTTAGATCCAGAACCCCACCATATGCCAAATTAGTTTCCAAATTGGCTCAAGTCAAGGAAATTGTCAACAACCAACCTTTGACATTGGCTGAAAAGATCCTTTACTCCCATTTGGTGAACCCAGCTGAATCTTTGAAACATGGTGATTTGTCCAAAATTAGAGGTTTGGAATACTTGAAATTGAACCCAGATCGTGTTGCCATGCAAGATGCTTCTGCTCAAATGGCTCTTTTACAATTCATGACCTGTGGGTTGCCATCCACTGCTGTTCCAGCTTCCATCCACTGTGACCATTTGATTGTCGGTAAGGATGGTGAAAAGGCCGATTTGAAATCTTCCATTGCTACCAACAAGGAAGTCTTTGATTTCTTACAATCCTGTGGTGAAAAATACGGGATCCAATTCTGGGGGCCAGGTTCAGGTATCATCCATCAAATCGTCTTGGAAAACTTCTCCGCTCCAGGTTTAATGATGTTGGGGACTGATTCCCATACTCCAAACGCTGGTGGGTTAGGTGCCATTGCCATTGGTGTTGGTGGTGCCGATGCCGTCGATGCCTTGACTGGTACTCCATGGGAGTTGAAAGCTCCAAAGGTCCTTGGTGTCCACTTAACCGGTGAAATGAACGGTTGGACCTCTCCAAAGGATATCATCACCTACTTGGCTGGTGAATTGACCGTCAGAGGTGGGACTGGTTACATTGTCGAATACTTCGGTGAAGGTGTCAAGAACTTGTCCTGTACCGGTATGGCCACCATCTGTAACATGGGTGCTGAAATCGGTGCTACCACTTCCACTTTCCCATACCAAGAAGCTCACAAGCGTTACTTGATCTCCACTGGTAGAGGTGCTGTCGCTCAGGCCGCCGATGAGGTCAACGCCAAGTACAACTTCTTGCAAGCCGATGCCAACGCTACTTACGACAAGATCATTGAAATCGATTTGAACAAGTTGGAACCTCACGTCAACGGTCCTTTCACTCCTGATTTATCCACTCCTATCTCCAAGTTCGGTGCTACCACTAAGGACAACCAATGGCCTGAAAAGGTCTCTGCTGGGTTGATTGGTTCCTGTACCAACTCTTCTTACCAAGATATGTCCCGTTCGATCTCTTTGATCAAACAAGCCGAAGCTGCTGGGTTGAAGCCAAAGATCCCATTCTTCGTCACTCCAGGTTCCGAACAAATCAGAGCCACCATTGAGAGAGACGGGTTGATTGACACTTTCCAAAACAACGGTGCTATCGTGCTAGCCAATGCCTGTGGTCCATGTATCGGTCAATGGGACCGTGTTGATGTTTCCAAGACCTCTAGCGAAACCAATGCTATCTTCACCTCTTTCAACAGAAACTTCAGAGCCAGAAACGACGGTAACAGAAACACCATGAACTTCTTAACTTCCCCAGATATCGTCACTGCCATGATTTACTCCGGTGACATGAACTTCAACCCATTGAAGGATTCCATCAAGTTGCCAAACGGCCAAGACTTCAAGTTCCAACCTCCACAAGGTGAAGAATTGCCATCTTCCGGGTTCATTCCAGGTCGTGAAGAATTCTACCCAGAAGCTTCTCCAAAGCCAAACGCCGAAGTGGAAATCAACGTTTCTCCAGAATCCTCCAGATTACAACTTTTGGAACCATTCAAGCCATGGAACGGTCAAGAATTGAAGACCAACATTCTTTTGAAGGTTGAAGGTAAATGTACCACCGATCACATTTCTGCTGCCGGTGTCTGGTTGAAATACAAGGGTCATTTAGAAAACATCTCCTACAACACTTTAATCGGTGCTCAAAACAAAGAAACCGGTGAAGTCAACAAGGCCTACGATTTGGACGGTACTGGTTACACCATCCCTGAATTGATGATCAAATGGAAAGAGGACGGCAGACCATGGAACGTCGTTGCTGAACATAACTACGGTGAAGGTTCTGCTAGAGAACATGCTGCTTTATCTCCAAAGTTCCTTGGTGGTGAAATGATCCTTGTCAAGTCCTTTGCCAGAATCCATGAAACTAACTTAAAGAAACAAGGTATGTTGCCTTTGACTTTTGCCAACGAAGCCGATTACGATAGATTGGCCTCTGGTGATGTCTTGGAAACTGTCAATTTGGTCGATATGCTCAACAGAGATGGTGATAACGGTGGTGTCATCACTTTGAAGGTCACTAAACCTTCTGGCGAATCTTTCGAAATCGAAACTAAGCATACCATGTCTAAGGATCAAGTCGATTTCTTCAAGGCTGGTTCTGCTATTAACCATATCGGTAACTTACGTCGTGCTGAAGCTGCCGCTGCTCAAGCTTAAGGCTTTGGGTTTGGGTTTTTTCTTCTTTTCTACTAGAATACTGTGATCATTGATTGGTTTATCAGTTTGTTAACGTCTGCATATATTTTTATTTTAAGTTTTTTGTTTCTATTTGTTTTCGTCCTTGGCACTCTTATAATGACTGTTTTATTTATATAGAGAGATCCTCTTTGGTTCAAATGTTATACCTCATGTTTTTACTTCAAACTGAGTTTCTTTGCTTTATAACAAGTAGTTTAATTTTGGTGGTTTTTATTCACAGCAAAGACATGCAGGTATATGCATGTCTTGGGTTTACTGCGATAAACCAAAGATTCTCAATAATTACATTAAAAAAAAGCAGACACAGCATTGTTATAAATAATATTATCAATTAAATTAAAATAACACAAAACAATAAATATGAAAACATTAAAAGTCCATTAATAACACAAACACACACACGCACAGGCACAGGCTTGTAAATCAAACAAGCAAATTTCTGCTCAACTCCCAAAATCTCTCCTGTTCATTCATACCAAGGCCCAATTGGTGAACTCTAAAAAGTTCCAGAAGAATATACTCTTGAACAACAGGGATACCAGCGATGATTTCTTCTGGAGAATTGGAACTGGTAAATGAAGCAAAGGAAAACATTGAAGATCTCTTTGAAGGGGAGCTTTGTTTCCTTTGAACCGGAGTATTCACTGTATCGTAACCAACTTGAAGGAATTCGATGTTGGAGATGATCTTGGAAATCTTGAAGAACTTGTCATAGTTGATGATACGAGCCCTTAAGAAAGAGTTGGAGTTTCTGTAATCCCTGTTACCTTCATCAATAAACGTCAAATCTTGGATGAATAAGTTGAGGTATGGGACAATTGGAACAGGAGACTTGGTGTATTCACCAATCGTTTCGAATTCCAAAACTTTATCAATCTTCAAACGGTAGCCCTTGTAATTGTGATCGTAATTAATAACCTTCTTCAAATCTCCAAACAAGTTTTGGTACTTTTGTGGCAACTGTTCCCAGAGCTCTTGGACACGAGATAATGTTGGTGATTGTAAAGCAGTGATAACGGTAGCCAAGGAATTGTAATTCTTCAAGTAGTAACAAGACAAAGCGACATTCAACCAGTTTTGTAATCTTAAAGTACGTTGCTTGTAAGTGAGTGAAGCCTTAAGAAGGGAATCTAAGATATAATCAGCAAACATGTTAGTGAAGGCGTAGGCATAAGAAACATTTGGAGCATCTGGGTAGGATTTCTTTTGGAATTTGGAGATGTTCATCAATTCATTTGGCTTGATTTCAAGGAAGATAGTAGACTCAATTAAAGTGATCTGTTTCGCCAATTCATATGAGTTCAATTCAGAAAGATTGTATTCTTCATTGAAGCTCAAGTGTTCTTGATTCAATCTTAAATTGGACTTACTGAACCAGGTCTTTAACAGTTTTCTCAATTCAATCCTGTAGTATTGATCCTCAGTGGCGCTATGACACCAGACTTGAGAACCCAAGTTTCTTCTATAAACAACGACCAACTTCTCCAAATCAGCCATTTGTCCCTTAGTCAACAAACTGGTATTATGGGTATGCAGGCCTGGTAACGGCAAACTAATGGAGTTTCTGTTGGAATGAGAGCTGATTTTGGCCAACTTATACTCTTCAAAGATGTATTCATCGTCATCCAAGTCGTGGTTCAAAACGGAATTGAGGGACTTCATGGATGAAGATGGCGTTAAAACCGTGGAGCGAAGAGAAGAACCAAGCTTACTGTTCACCAATTGAACGTGACTGCTTGTGTCAAAGATGGATTCACCTCTGGCGTGTCCCAAATTCAAACCATCAGCGTCCAATTTACTTTCATTGATCCTAGTTGGAGTTAGGCAAGTGATTTGAGAGGCCAATTGGATTAATTGTTTGGATTCAATTGGTAAATATTCGGAGACGGCTTCGTTGAAAAAATTAATCAAAGTTGGCAATAAATTATAGTCATGTTCGTAATCCCAATAAGATTGCAACCAAAGTTGAAAAACCTTAACGATTAATTTTCTTCTGTGTTTCAACTTGGATTGAATTGAAGAGAACTGACCGATTTGTTCATCGTCAATTTCTGAATCTTCTGATTTCTTATTTTCTGGGTTGAATCTATTAATTAGTTCTTCGATAACATCAGTACCAGTGGTGAACAGCTTGAAAGTGAGGAAGAAAGAATTGGCAAAGAATTCATCAAGACCTTCTTTACTCTTTATGTTCATTTCATCTGTCAACAAATAGATCAACCCCTTTAAAGAAGCACCGAGCAAATTACCTTCTTCATCCCTTACGATTTCTTCCTTAGGATTGTGTTTCATTTTGTAGTTGGCATCACTACCACCATCTTCGTTCAAAAACGGTTCAAAGACAGAATTTCTGACAAAGGACTTGGAGTCTGGAAGGAATTCTTGTAGAAGGTTAGAACCTGAAGAGGTCAAACAGTTCTCGTTATTCAAACCACCTCTGACCATAGAATATCTTGATTGTCTTTTGACACTGGTTCTTTTGATGTTTTTCAAATCGATCTTTTGTTCCTTGAAGTTCTTAATTAATCCCAAAGAACAACGCTTAATGAACATATCTGGAGAAACTCTGATTTCAGCAAAGTCTGTGAAATCCTTTTCTGGGTTCAATCTAAAATCACCAATAGCTTGAAGAGCTATTTGACAGTTTTGAACAGATAAAGAGACAGCTCTAGTCATCTTTGAAATAACACCAATCAACACATCACCTTCTGGAGAGTAGTAATAAACTTCATCGTCTTTGATTTTGACGTTCTTAGTACCGACGAAATAATCTTCGTTGATGGTTTTGGTAACAAAGTGTTTAACAGAAGAAACTAATTCAGAGACTAAACTCAACAAAGTATCCAAGTTATCATCACCTTTTAATTCAGGAATTCGTTTTTTCTGACTATGCAAAATCGAAGAGCAGCTCTTGCTGATGAACAACAATTCTCGGAGTAAGATAATCATCTGATGAGTAATGTTCTCTAATAGTTGACAGCCAGTTGGATTATGTTCAATCATGTCCAATCTCCCAAGAAGCATACCAATGTAACTGAACAAGATGTTGTGGACTTCATTCAATCTTTCCTTGGCGTAGGGTGGAGATGATAATTTTGGCAGGTTGACAGTATACTGGTTTGGCGATTTCAAAATGGATCCCTTAGAAGACTTTGGGGTGGCAGACGATGTTGGGATTTCCATTTCTTGAGCAGTGACAAGCAATTGTTTCTCTTTGAACAATTCTTCGGATTCAATACCCCAAATTTCTAAAAACCCAATGGACTTTCTAACAACTTGAAGAACCATCAACTGTAAGGTTTCAAGATGTTGAATCTTTTTCGACTTCTTGTAGGAATCAGCCTTGATCATCAAAGAATACCAATCCGCCAACAATGCCTTTCTGATCTTCCTGATAACTGGCCTTTGTGCGACAATCTCAGTAGAACGTGAAAGACAATCAGTCTTTTCCAAAATATACTTAACACCGTCTCTAATATCATTAATCAAACCTATGGAAATTCTATCGCTACCACCTAAGTTACCGTTAACAATTTCTTCGTATTGATCGTTATCAGTTTCGATGGGGTTGATAAGGAACTTGGCTGCAGCTACCAATAAATGACGTAGTGGCAAACGTGACTTGTGTAAAGGTAATCTTGGATCATTCGTGATCAACTCTGTGAAGAAGTTTACAGGAACCCAACCTCGCTGCAGCGTCTTAACCAACGTAACTTCACCCCAACCTGAGGCATCGACAGTATGAACAAAAACAACGTCGTTCGTTCCAAATGACAAGCAAATGGATGTATCTGACTGTAATTCTAAAGAGCTGGAATCAAATGGATGAACGGATATTAGAAACAAAGCATACAATTCTTCATCACCTGGTTGAATTGATTTATCTTTCAACTCTTTGGCCTTGACATCGGAGACGGCCTGTCTCTGGGTCTGTTGAGTCTGTGCTACAGAAGTCTTTCTAATTTGCTTAACTCTTGTCTTCTTCTCGTCATTATGTGATGTGCCCTTCACAGCTGTAACTCTGAATGAATCTTTGATAGGACTGAATTTACTTTCGGTGGCAGTCATACCGTTATTGGAACCAACAGAACGTTTCTGTGAAGCGCAGGACGTTTGACTTGCTGGAGAGCCATTGATATCATGTAAATGTCTAGATTCATCGGTATAGCTTGTATCATCATCAAGATCCGAGTTTAAACTAACGTTCATATCAGAAGCAATTCTTCTTTTTTCCTGCTTAGAGTCAAATTCGGACATCATCTGTCTTGGATCTTTATTGATTTGTTGTTCTTCCGTCAAATCGTCAAATTTTGGTGGAATCGTACTGTAGACAGAGGATTGTCTGTGTTGTGGTTGGTGTAAATGATGTCTTGTTGGAGCTAAAGAACCTCTGTGATTGAGGAAATCAAGACCAGGTGTGGATGCATAACTGATTGATCTTGTTTGTTGTTCACTGGATTGACTGGCTACAGATAGTCGTTGATGCGGGATTGAGTCTTGCTTAACAATATTGTTCTGTGATTGGAAGTATTCTTGTGCCTGATTATGCTGATCCTGTGAGTTGAAGACTTGGTGGCGGCCATCTCCGCTATTAACGTTCTGATGTTCTTCTGCATCTCTTGTACCAAAAGTATCATTCTGTCTGATAACTGGTGTTGGGTCATCATTGTACAATTGATTAGCACCTGGGGTTTGCATTTGCAAGTTGTTGATATCGGAAACCAAATCATTCATAGTGAACTTCGTCTCTGCTGATGGTGTAGTTGGAGAAGAGTCTAAATACGCATTAATATTAGAAAGGGTACGCATATGTGTTGGTTCAGGAGTCTTTTGTAATTGAGATTGAGATTCAATGGCTGTTTCATATGTGTCCATTGTGAGAAGAGTGTTCAAAGAGTTTTGAGATTGGAATGCTTTGGGGTTTGATGAACCTTGTCCTTGTGTTTGTAACCTTTGTTGGTTGATTTCAGCCATACTGACTGGCCTTTGACCATTGGTAAAACGTCCCTCAGGATTAAAATCTTTCACCAAAGAGTCTTTCTGGATATTCAATGGCTTCGTTGGTGTGAAATGTAACTGCGTGGGACTAACACCGCTGATATTTCTTTGATGCTTGCTCTTGATTGATTGTGGAGATTGCCCTATGCTGTATTCTGGAGATAGCTCATAGTTATCCAAGTTTGGAATATCATCTGCTTTAGTCCGGCCATAATCACTACTACTAGACATTATGTATATAAATCAGAAGTTGTTGTTTTTGTTGTTTGCTGTAAATGCGGCGATGATGTTTGGTTGAGCGGCAAATATAAATACAGTGAATGATATGGTGATGAAATGACAGTTAGCTGCTATTGCTATCTGTCTCAACAGTAATGATGTGGAAGAATATCAACCAAGTTCTATGTAATCAAGTTGTAGCTTTGCTCTTATCTAATAAGATCAATAAAGGGTTTTTTTTCACTTAAAGGTTTATTTCATCAATAAGCTTTCAAAATGCTGGTTTCTCAAATTCCACAGCCTTCTGACAAACATGAGGTTATTTCCGCATCAGGCTAATTAATTTGGCGACTGCCGCTTATTTCGCAGCCACTTGCCTTAATTCTTCGCGTTTTGCATGATTTGCGCATCTCCAAGGGGCACCGTTGCGTGAATTCCATATTTGATAAACCACTTCTCAACACGAAAATTACGCGTCAGAAACTACGTCTCAATTTTGGCACGTGACTACACCCGAAGAGATGGAAAAACGTTTCGACTTATTGAAAGAATATAAGAATGTGGAAAGAAGTTTTTCATATTATTAGAGGTTTTCGTGGGTGAGTAGCGACTATATGTTCTCGCTTTTGGGAGAAGGAGAAACGCCAGATCGGTTTGTCCGAATTAGGCAATTCATATCGAGCTCTGGTTCCAAAAAAACATACTTCTCCACAAAAAAATAACAAAAGTTTTACTCATACTAAGGGTTTAAATTTCCATATTTCATTATTTCTTATCCATATTACTAAGATCGAAGTCAGCTTCTTAGAGTATCAATATTTACAGATAGTTCCCGTATCCATATTAGATCGTAGCAAAGTGTCTTCTGAAGATCAATCATTCAAACTTAATTCCTTCATAACTTCCAGCCCACGTATTCTCTCTTCGTACAACCTAGCCAATTGATTGACTTTCTTCTCACCTTTCAATGAATCATAGGACTTATCTGAAAACTTCAAATCTCTGGCTAGTGGTTTTGGTTTAGGAGGGTTTATGAATAATGCTGCTGGTTTATTCGGCTGTGGTTTCAAAGAAGATGGTAATGTTGATGGATCTAAGGAAGCAGAAGAGGAAGACGATAGGGAAGCATCTGTTGTGTTTGGTGTAAAGCGTTGTGGAGATCTTGCGCGTGAGATTGAAATGTCAGAGTTTGTAGATACAAGACTTGAAGTGGAGCTCTTGTTGGAAAGATTTGGAACGTTTGGTAAAGATTTGGGTATCTGTCTTCTTTCTGCTAAACTTGGGATTGAAGCATTAGTGGCTGATGACAAAATTGGTTGTGAAACTTTTCTTGGCTTGGGTGCTATTGGAGGCGTCTTCTGGTTTAGCTGGCCCGTTCTAAGATATTCCTCAATATCGTTCCAGTATTCGAAAAGATTTCTAATGTATCTTTGGCCAATAATAAATTCATCGGAATTTTGTAACGACGATTTGACACGACAGAAAGAAGGAGTCATAGATTTCGATAATAACTTCAAGTTATGCTTGGAGACACTTGGATTCTCTAGAAGTTTAACCAAAATAGGCATGACATCCTTTAGCTGTGGGTCATCTGAAGAAGGCAGTTGTTCATAGATCCGTAAAGTATATTCAAAGGAATCGTCCATGGGCAGATGAATGAGGCTAATCGGAATCAATGGCTCTTGCTTGGCTCTTAGGGTATAATGAAGAAGAGAGCCCATTACATGAATATCCCATTGTGAAAGATCTAAATAATTTCCTCTCTCAATGGCTTTGGTCAATATATTGAGCTTTGTCTGATTCCCTGGCTTGGCCATCACCAACTCATAATCAGATGCTTCCATTGCAAGACGTTGTAACACACGTTGATTGATAAGTTTGCTGTATTGAATATACTCATGAGACGTGTGTTTCGCTTGGTAAGGAACAATGAGACGATGGACGTTGTCAAACAAGTAGACGTTCAAAGAGATTCTGATCTTGGTTATATCCACCAACTTGGAAAGTTCCGTAAGATCTTTAACGTAGATCAATCTATCGTATTTTGTTTCACCTTGAGACGTCTTGAACGGTCTAATGTTGATCTTAGATAGTACTTGTATGAACGACCGTATGATCCAGGATTCATGGACAATGAATGCCTTTTTAAGATGGTGTTTCAATGTCGTTGGTAGCAATTGATAACATTTCAGTAAGGTGATCCAAGATTGAGATCCGAGCGAATTGTTCAAGTTCTTGAACCCGGATGTGAAACAAACCAAGACGTAAGGTTTGGTCGGAATACGAGGTATTACCTTCTTGAACGCCTTTAGAAGAATGTCTTCAAATGAGTTATTATGGTCATCTGGATCAATGGCATCTTCGCAAGACGGAAGATAGGTTGAGTCAAACACGTAGACAGGAAGTGACGTATATGGATCAACGGTGTCTGATTTGAAAAAGACTTTCTCTGGATGAAAGTCCATTATAAATTGATATGAGATGCAATCTCTATAGGAATGGCTGGTTATTAGTTATGCCGAAAAGATGTTACTGGACGCATAATGCTACTTTGCGATTTGCTCTTCGTACAAGTATTAAACCGCCATGCAAGCGACCTTCTATTGGATCTGACGGATCCCGCGGCCGATTTTACAAAAAGTAAACACACATGGCGCGAATGTTACCCAATTAGGAAACTTATATATTATTTCTTCTCCAATTTGGCGTTTAATCGTTTTGCTAGACAATTGCCGTTAAATAAAAGTATTGCAACAATATAGTTTTGAGCGGTAAGAAACCCTCTGAAAGTGGTATTAGAGAGATTTTATACCTCTGTTAAACGAGCATGTTTATGATATATCCAGTGGGTTATTGAACTAGAGTGTCAATCAAGAATTGAATGCCCACACCTCTTTATAATATTCCAGTAGATTTTAGAATCAATCCGATAACTTCATTGGACTTGGAATTTCGAGTTTGTATGCTTCGTTGTGTTTTATTTTCAGAAGGACTGATCATGTCTATTAATGGTCTCCATATGATTGGTGCGTAATGCCGTCGTTCATCAATTTATGGATTGAAACAGGGTGATCCAATCTCTCATGCTCATAGTGAAGGCGAGACGCGATTGAGTTGATAGAAACAGTTATCTAGTAAAGCATGGTGGTTATTCCTGCTGGACAGTGCTCTATCGAAGGAAAGGATTATCTCTAAGGTCCTTGTAAACTATATCAATCCAGAATAACACTGGACTGTGAAGCCAATAGGGACTCTTTGGTAGCAGTACCTTCGTCTTGAATTTCATCGTCATCTTGATCTTGCGCCTCAAAAGTACGTCTGCACATAGGGCAAAGATTCTTAGAAGTCTCCACCTCTAGCCATCGAACAATACAATGCATGTGAAATCTATGTGAACAGACACCAACAACTATTATCATCATCTCCTAGTTAGTATTCTGTAGCTATAGTGCAATATAAAATCAGAAGACTTCTTAACATACCTAAAGGACAATCGTCACCAGGATATTTGCAAGTGGAACAAGTTCCATCAAAGGAGACACGACAGATACCGCAGACTTCATCATTAGGCACATTCCAAGACCAGGTAGCCACACCTTTCCACCCTGTTATAGTGACCTTCATATTTTTGCTTCCACAATGGCACTAAATAGGATTTTGATATAAAAGTGATCTCGGTTTGACACCATTCCACAGTCATGATTTCAAAATTGTGATGATGGCAAGATCTCCTGGCGGCTGTTTACCCTGACATTTGTTGTTTTTTCAGGGGAGAGAGAGTGTGTGTTTATAGAATTTGTCCGAGAAGCTTTGACAGAATGTTGCGTTTGGCAGGGTCAATCACGTTTAACAATTAGTTCCTTGGGTCAACCTTAGTAGATCAGGTCTTAAGATTTCCAGTGTTACCATCGGTTTTATGTCATTCGGGTCAAAGGAATGGATCGATTGGCTTGAAGATGATGGAGAAAAGATCTTCAAAATTTTGAAGAGGGCCTATGATCAAGGTGTCAGAACTTACGATACTGCTGATCTTTGCTCTAACGGGTTGTCTAAAACTATTTTTGGTAAGTTCTTGAAGACGTATAACATCAAAAGAGACAAAGGTTTTCTTTCCTATTGATGAAGATTACAAACAAGCCTTTTCAGAGATTTGAAAGGTATTGACGCTATTCAATTTCTAAAACAAGCGAGATTCATGAAGAAAATATATCTTGGATGCTGCTGAAAACTCGGCTAGAAGATTAGGAACCAATATAGACGTCTATCAGATTCATAGATGGGATCCAGATACACCTCCTGAGGAAACCCTAAGAGCTTTGAACGATGTTGTTGAAAAAGAGGGCTAACCAGATACATTGGTGCCTCTACCACCAGAGCCAATGAGTTTGTTGAGTTACAAGCCATAGCTGAAAAGAAGGACTGGCATAAATTCATCTCTGTCCAAAGTTACTACAATTTACTAAACAGAGAAGATGAAGATGAATTGAACCATTACGCTAAAAAGACAGGTGTTGGTATCGTTCCTTGGTCGCCACCAGCTGGTGACGAATTAGCAAGACCTGTTCCAAAGGAAGAATCAGAATAAACCAAACATGAAAAGACTAGTGGAAGTTTCAAACAAGCTGTTTGTGAATTCACCAGAAATGCTAAGATTTAAATCATCAACAGAGTTGGCGAGGTAGCTGGAAAGAGAGATACCTCTAGAGCTTCTGTCGCTACTACTTGGGTCATTGCTGAAGGTGCCCAACCTATTGGTGGACTGAGTTCTGAATCCAGAGTCGATGATTTGGTTACTGGTGCAAAATTTGGTTTTAAGTGAAAATAATACTAAATATTTGGAAGAGCCATATCAACCAACCAACCAACAAACAAAACACAGTTGAAGAAATATGTATAATACATATATAGATACACATGGTCAAAATCAAGTATCAACGTAAAAGTCCTATAGAAAAAAAAACAATATCAAGCAGTAAAAGTAAACTAAATGGTAACTGTTGTGTAGACTGTCTTGGTGAGTTCATTATCACGCTTTTTATGGGCATGGCCGGCACCAGTGCTGGATGAACTACCAATAGACCCTGAAGCAGCCCCTGAACCTCCACTGCCTCCTGAAACATCAAAGACTTCAATGTTTGCAGTGGCTCCATTTTCAGCAGTAACAACACAGAAGTCACCCCCACCAGCACCTGAAGTGCCACTACCAACAATGCCATTAACACTGGTTTGACTTGGATCAATCTCACAAGGCAAACCATTACATTTGCTCCCGTCGTCACATGTGATTCTGATGCCCCAAGTAGGTTTAGTGTCTTTGAAAGGACAAGTGTTTTCCAAATACACTGGATTCCAGCCAATCTTAACAAAGGTGTTGTTGTTGTTATCCATGTTGGCCCCAGCAACATAAGGGGCCCAGTTACCGTATGGATTGCTCGTGGACCCCCATTTACAACCATCGTCCACTGAGACACCAGGCGGATTGATGTAGAAGTGAGACGCAGTGCTAGCCCAGTAATGGGTGTCAGGAACTGCAATAGTGGCCTGCCCGTTGGCTTCAACATTGGTTGGAATCAACATCTCTTCGTTACCTGGCAAGACAGTCTGACACCAAGCAGAGTTTTGTCCCATCTTGTTCTTAACCACAACTGTGCCTGTACCACTATAACAACAGCCACCGGTTCTCTTCTCTTCTAATTCCCCATTTTCGTTACACCATAAACCACCCCATTGAGAGCCTGGATAGGTGTAGGAGGTAACGTCTGGATCCCACTGGTTCATCAATTGACCTGGAGGACAAGCAAAAGGACACCAGGTCCCAGGAGAACATTCTTGATCATCGTGCATTGCCCAACCTGCATTCAAACCGCTGGTTTGGACTGCAACCATGCCTTTGTCGCTAGGAAAGGCACAATTACCAGATCGTTTAAACAAAGCTGATATTTCTTTGTTTTCGATCTTCTTGCGTGGATCTGCTGCTTGGTTGACGTTTTGACTGGCAAGAGCTAACGATAGTTGGAATAAAACAGAACAAGGGAACTGCATGCTGGGATTTGGATTTGGGTCTGATTCTTTCTTTCGTTCTTTCTTTCCTGTGAATGTAAATTGTTAAAGAAGGAATGTATTTTCAATGTCGATTTTATTGTGCGGTGATGGTTCTGTTGAGGTGAATTTCAGCAAGCAAGTTAGGTAGCTTTTACCTCGTTGACAGCTGTTACAATATTTATAAAAGAATTTGGCAACCTTGGTCAGCTGTGATTTCAGTTTCGACTCAGTTTGACGTTGAATCTGTTGGCATCTGCTAGCATCTGCCAGGTGAGACTATTGATATGAATCGCCTCAAATGCCACCAATTCTAGAATTGGGGTCTGGGGTAGATCAACTCCTATCTGAACGTATGGGCATCTCGAATATTACTCCATGGAGCAATCTCTAAGGTTTAAAGTTCAAGTAAAATACGTTGTTGATACAGGAAGTCCCCCCCCCCAGTGTACCCAAATGGGAGGTGAACATACAGACTATGATGCAAATCAGATGATTGGATTGTATGTATGGCTCTAGATGAACTTTTGAGTGTATTCCTGTAATTAATTTCAACATATGTATGTTCGTTAACTAATCCCATCTTAGGCGGCTTGTGCTAGTTGGAGGGGGCGACGACTAATTCGTGGAAATGTTTCAGTTACTATGTGCCTGGAATCTGAAGATAAACAGGCAAGAGTTATTGGAATAACTACAGGCAATCAATTCATATCGGTTGGTCCTTGACGCCATTAATGTGGGTTGTAAGCAACTAGCTTCATTTACGTGTTTGAAGCAACCAAACCATTGACAGCTCTTTTGCACATTTTATGCATGTCCATAAATCAGGGTGGTGTCCGGATGTTCAAGAAATACTATGCCCCACGTGAAACGCATCTTTCTAACACTCTGATTTGAGTTGAAATGTACCTATCATTTCTATATTATTAAACAGTTCAATGTAAAAGGTTCTGTTACAGAGTCTCAGTGTCCAATCTAGTCTGTAAACCGTTCTCCTTCAAGTGTAACTTGACTTCTTCGACTGTGTATTCGTCTCTGTGGAACATACCAGCACCTAAAGCAGCGTCGGTCTTGGTCTTTTCAAAGACTTCTTTGAAGTGACCAGGGTTACCAGCACCGGAGCTGGCAATTACAGGAATGTTGACACTGCTCTTGACCCAGTTGATCAATTCCAGATCGTAACCAGAGTTAGAACCGTCCTTATCAATACAATTCAACAAGATTTCACCAGCACCTAAGGCTTCACAGGCCTTGACCAATTCTACAGCACCAAGATCGGTTACTTCACGGCCACCTTTGATGGTAGTGGCATACCATATGTATTCTTCGCCGTTTGGGCCTGGGACTTGAGCCTTGATCGTTTCGTTTTTAGTGTCAGAAGGAGAAGAGACGTACTGTCTCTTTGGGTCAACGGAGATAACGACAGCTTGAACACCATAAGCCTTCGAAATTGTTTCAATAGGAGAAGTACCATCACCTTTGTTTCCTAATTCGTAGTATTTCTTAGCAGCTACAACGGCGTCTGTACCGATGGAGACTTTATCGGCACCTGATCTGAAGTAAGTACCTGCAACTTGCAAAGCTGGAATCTTGGTGCCATCTGGCTCAACGATATCCTTGATACCACCACCCACGGTCAATGGAACGAAAATGGTCTTGGCGGATTGTTTCAAGACTTCCAACATAGGCTGGTCTTGCAATGGAGAGTCTCTGAAGGACGTGATGTTCAAGAAGGTGACTTCATCGGCACCTTGCTTATAATATTTCTCGGCCAAGGTGACTGGTTTACCCAAATTTCTCACATCGCCACCAGTTTCATTCTTCTCACGAACGTCGTATTGATCACCCTTAGTAACGACTAAGTCACCTTGATCGTTGGATCTGACATCAAGACAAGCAATCACTCTGCGAGTTAAGCCACTGTTAGAACCGTCGTTTGGATCGACAACTTCTGGTAATGCTGAGTAATGGGTTTGTTCAAGAAAAGATTTGATGACTTTCAAACCTGCAATACCAGATTTTTCAGGGTGGAATTGTGTAGCAAAGATGTTCTCCTTGGATATAGAGGCAATAAACTTTTCTTCGCCGTACTGTGTGATGTTCAATTCCCAGCCTTGTTTGGTTAGTCTTGCGATGTCTTCGTCAGTGACGATACCAGCGTATGAGTGGACATAATAGTAGCGGTTGTTAGGGTTGACGTGGTAAAACATCTTGTCGCCAACTGGGGAAGCAGAGTTCCAACCGATTTCAGGAACACTCTTAGTTTTATCGTTGAACTTCTTCAATGGTAATTCAACCATACCTAACCCCTGGACAGATGGAGATTCTTCAGAGCCTTGGAAGAATGTCTGTAAACCGACACAGATCCCCATGATCGGTCTCCCAGATTCGATGTACTTCTTGATTGGTTCTTCATAGCCACGAGCAAAGTATTCCTTGACAAAGTGGCCAAAGTTACCAACACCAGGAAGGAATAACTTGGAGGCAGTTTCTAATTCTGGATCGGTCGATGACCTGATCAACTTAGTTTCGTAACCTAAATACTCAATAGCATTTTGAAGGGAACGAAGGTTACCAGATTCTAAATCAACAATGTGCACGACTTCTGGCATATTTGATGAAATTTATTTGATATGTGAAAAACTTATCCAGATCTGTAATCAAATCAAGTGAAATTCAAGATATCAAACTAGTCTTATACACTAAAATTAATTAAACGATACAATTTTGGTGAAGAGTCAACAACCCCCGACGATAGCCCACTGAGTCAGACGCACGTGAAACATTGAATGTCGCGAAATTCTCTGATTGGGGAGGAATGTTTCTTTTATTACCCAGTGTCCATACCGGGAAATGCGTCTCGTTGCAGCTCCTTTGATTGTGTCACAAATATGTGGGGACTAGCGGCTACAGATGTCCTACATAACGTTATGAATCCGTTTCCAAGTTTTGCTCTTCACAAATGAATCAATCATTTTTAGCTTGTAATACGCCATATGAAAGGGTGTGCGCTCAACGACATAATCCACCAGAAGCACCTGTTTTACTCTGTAAAATAAGAATAAATCTGTAACATCAACTGTCACTGTTCTATGATAATCCCTGACCTAGAGTACGTTCATTATCCATTAATTATCAAACCTGAATTTGTATACCATTGTTTCATGTTCTGGCTTTAGTAACACTATTATTTTTCAAACAACCTCATCAAAGAAAAATTGGTTAGATATAGCCTAGAGTCGATGTCCATGAGAAAACTGTAATTCTTCGTCAACACCTTCGTTGACCACAATACTATCAAAATTCACCTCTTCTTCGTCCATCGTCTTCCCCTTTTCTGAGTGTTCTGGACCTGTGATTTCACATTGGTATCAATTCTTCTTCTAGCACTATGAAAGAAATTGAACAAAACATCAAGTGGGTTATATATTTGCTGGATCAGCAGTAAAGTTTTTGACTTCTTTTGGAAATGGAAATGCTCTGTATTAACAAGATAAATAATAAAAAAGCAAAGAAAAATAACAAGGGGTCGGAGAAGGTAGTTTTATGAAAAAAATCTGGCTGTTCTTAATGATAATTGGAACTTTGGCTAATTTTCCTAATAATCCGAACTTCTAGTGTGTTATTTCTGTACATATAAGAAACACCTGTTTTAAGTGAACTTATAGAATGAGAATAGATATTCTAAAAAGTTGAATCATCTGTAAAATAGAACACACTTAACCGAAGAATGCTGATAGTTCGGAACTTATATAAATTCGGTAATTTGTGAGATTTTGATGTTTTTTAGGATCGAACAGCTGTAGGTCCCCCCAACTAGATTTGACCCCACGGTCCGCAAGTCTTTGTGTCACACAAAAAAATATTTCGATAGCATCAGCCGTCTTCAGCCCGGCGAAAAATCCAAACAATCGTAAATCGTAAACCAACAGAAATATTGTTAATCTAAATTGTCCCGGAGATTAATTACGACGTCTGGAAAGGATGGATAGGTCCGCACAATAATCACCGGGTATCAAATACTGCTTCACCCAATCATAGGCCTTTAAACCCCCCACCCCTGTGTAAGAGATCTCGTGAATGTCCGATACTATTGAGAGAAAAGCCCTAAGTTAAGTGTCTCATCTTTTCTTAGAGTCGGATGATAATGATTTCTATTTTATGCCAACTGTGATCTGTTGAATTATTGTCACTGACGCTGGGCAGACGTAGTTAAAGATAACGCAGAATGGGCCGAGGGCGAAGTTTATCGCTGTTCCGATCTGCCCAAGAAAAGTGAGATTCGTCCGTTTTGTGTCCTTCGTCACTATTTATTATTACTGGATGCAGAAGACATTTGAAAAAAATCCGCGGTGTGGAGCGTTTCTTTTGACCTGAAAACTGTTCTCTGTGGAAAAAAAAGGAGAAATGTTGGGCTGGACAGGAAAAAAATATGACGACGAGACTTGACGTCAGTTTTGTCAAAGCCTTGCCGAGTAAATTCTTCGCGCTTGTTGAAAACCAAACCTGTAAAACATCCACAATAGGAAATTTAATTGATGACCTCACTGATTGTGCGTCTGCTACCTTGGGTGAAATCCTGTGAAAAGTCTATGAAATCATCTAAAAAGGAAGGCTGTTGAGTGATGACTTCATAATCCTGATTAATACGCAAAATAAACTCATGGTTATTATAAATTGCAAAGAATTCCCACTATGACAACCAACGATACATGACACAGTGAAACCACTCTTTTGATTATGATCTTCAGAAGGTTTATCTCCCAAACAAGTTCCTCCAGCTATCCTTTAAAGGCCATCCTTAGAAACAACATCACGAAATTTAGAAAAATGACTGCCTCTACTCCATTCACTTTGACAAAGGAATCCACCTTAAAGGACTACCTCCAAAGTAACAAGGCCTTTGTTGAAAAGACCAACGAATTACACCCAACTTTATTCCAATTAAACGGTCAAGGTCAAGCTCCACACACCTTATGGGTTGGTTGTTCCGATTCCAGATACAACGAAAACGTGCTTAATGTTGTTCCAGGTGAAGTTTTCACTTTCAAAAACATCTGTAACTTGATCAACAACAAGGATGAAGTCACCAGAGCCACTTTAGAATTCTCCGTTAACGTCTTGAAGGTCAAGAAGATCATCATTTGTGGTCACACCGACTGTGGTGGTGTTTTGACTTCCCTTTCCCACAAGAAGTTAGGTGAAGACAACTGCAACCTACAATCCTACTTAACCAAGGTTGATGAATTAAGAGATCAACACGCTGAAGAATTACTCAACCACGAATCCATTCACGAAAAGGCCAAGAAGCTTGCAGAATTAAACGTTTCTAGACAAATCGAACTCTTGAAGCAAGAAAAGGTTGTCATGAATGCTGTCAACAAGGGTGAATTAGAAATCTGGGGTTTGCTTTACAATGTCGGCACTGGTTTGTTGGAAGTTGTTGAAGCTTGAGATCTCCTCCAACTCGATTAGTATTCTTCATTCGTCATTCATTTTTTCAGTTCATTGTACACTATTCTTTCCATTGTTAGGTTTGCTATTTAGCACGTTATTTATTTGTTACATTAGATTTATAGAAATTAACTTGCTTTTTTTCTTACATTTTAATTTAGGTCATAGGTTTTCGAAATTGGTTTTAATAAAAGTTTTGGTTTCATATACATTATACGTTCCGTAATTCATTGTGTAAAGTTTCGTGTGTTTATTAGATTGTTTGCTACCGTGTTTATAAACTATTGAAACGTACACTTTGTAGTGATAGTGAACTTTAAATGGAAATCTTCTTTAAAACGCTTGAATACTTATCTTAAGAGGTGGAACCAACAAGAGAGCTTTAATAACGGAGGCTGGGTATGATGATGGATTCGACAGTTGAACTTTGTTCCATCCGGGCACCAAGGCACGTGATCAATTTGCTTTCGCGGCGCAAGCGCTGGAACAATTCTTCAAGATCTTCACAATTTCAGGGTGGTTTGAATCGATTTGAAAGAGACAATTCAAAGAATTTTATCTACACCAACAATTAAAATCTAGTGTCATAATAGGCCATCAACGTTTGAACTCTTCATCATTCCCTTGTATATATCACACACATGTTGAAAGCTCCCGGTTATGACGTTACTGAACCACATCATATCCAGCTCCTCACAGGTGCCTCTGCCACACAGCGGCAAATCCCTAGACACTCTGAACGAAGATAATATCACCATCCATTCCAACAGTAATTCCATTTCGTCGTACTATTCAATACTAAGATCCAACTCTCAAGAATCTCAGCCTTTCTCTATACCCAAGAAGCCTAGCTCCATTATTTCCAATGTAATCTCCAAGATTTCTTCGCCTTCATCTAATGATAATCCCATATCTTCCTTTCTTAAGAAGACGGGAATAAAGCCTCCCACTCATCACAATTCCTCTTACGGCCCAGTAACAAAGTCCTTGGATTATGATGATATTGAAGAAGAAGGTATTTTACTAAAGTATCTCAATATTCCAGAAATACTTATAAGTGGACTTCCGCTCCTTAGAATCACAAGGAAGAAACGTATGCTTAGATCTTTCAAGATAGACTTAGAGAAGGCTGTTTTGAGCTGGAGCAACAAACCCACATCTAAGCTACCCATTGATAAGATCCAACAGATCAGAATTGCCAACGATGCTAAAAATTACAGAGAGGAGTACGGGGTGTCTAATGAGTTCAACGACCGTTGGATAACAATTGTTTACAACGACATTGTCTCTAATAAGTTGAAGACTTTACATATCATAGCAACTACTTCTCATGACTTTGATCTCTTCACCAAGACTCTCATTCAGTTAGTCAAACGAAGAAAGGAATTAATGAAAATCCTATCGGTTTCTAACGACGATGATGTTGTCATTCCATGGGCCAGCTTTATTTCGAGGGACCATGACAAGGATTCTTTAACTTTCAAAGAGCTGATAGCGTTACTAAAGAAGCTTCATATCTTTTGTGACGAGTCCTACCTGAAGCGTCTATTCAATCAGTTCCAAGTGGATTCTGTTCTACATTTCAAAGATTTTGAAGAGTTTGTCAAGCTATTAAAAACCAGACCTGAGATTGAAATAATTTTCAAATCTACAACAGGAGGGCTAGATTTCATGACACTTTCGCAATTTGTTCCATTTATTCAGAAAACTCAGAAAGAATTTGAAACCCTTACCGTGGGTCAAATATCTGAATCATTTGATAAGATCTCCAAAGACGGTGTCGTGACTTTGGACAGTTTTACCAATTATCTCAAGAATTCTCCTATCTACACAGAAATTGAACATGATATGACCCGTCCATTGAATGAATATTATATTTCATCATCTCATAACACTTATCTTATCGGAAAGCAATATGGTGGTTCGGCTTCTATCGAAGGATACATCAAATGTCTTCAAAAAGGGTGCCGTTCACTTGAAATTGACATTTGGGATGGAGATGAAGGTCCTGTTGTCTCACATGGTAAATTGACCTCATCAATACCTGTCAAAGATGTCTTTGAAATTGTTAGGAAATTTGCTTTTATTGTCACTCAATACCCCTTGTTCTTGAGTTTTGAAATACACTGCAAAGTTGAATATCAATGTAAAGTTCACGATTTGTTATTTGAGGTGTTCGGTGACTTGTTGTTAGTGAATAATTTAGAAGAGAATGAAAAGAAGCTGCCAAGTCCTGAGGACTTGAAAGGCAGGATCTTGGTGAAGTTTAAGAAAGTAGGTATGATGGAGGAAATTAGTTCTGCTGACACAACAGATGCCTCTATGTCTTCATCTACTAATACTTGTGATGAAAGGTCCACGGTGAGTACTTCTACAACACCAACCACGACCAGTGATGATCTCTGTCTCATTAAGTTAAGAATCGCAAGAGCAAAGAAATACTCTATCAAAATCATCCCAGAGCTTTACAATCTTGCCATCTATTCCCAGGGTCTCAAGTTCAGAAACTTCTCTCTTCCAGAATCCAAGACAATGTATCATATCTTTTCCTTCTCCGAAAACTCATTCGACTCCACAATCAAGGATAACGAAAAACAGTATCTGTTGTTAAAACATAACAGAAAGTTTTTTATGAGATTGTATCCATCTGGGTTACGTTACACGTCAAAGAATTTTACACCCATTAAATTTTGGAACTACGGTGTCCAAATGGTTGCCACGAATTGGCAAACATACGATTTGGGCCAACAAATCAACGAAGCACTTTTCAACTCTGTCAATAAAAGTGGCTATTACTTGAAACACAAGAATCTTCGCGACACGAAAAGCCAAGTAAAATTCAAGTACCTTAACGCCGAATCAACATTCATCAAATTTAGAATCACAGTCATATCAGCACAATATCTTCCTAAACCATCAGACATCAAACAACTCAATCCAAATGTGACATTCCAATTGGTTAAAACCAGACTTCTCACAGATTTAACTGTCACAAACCTATCGACCGAAGAAAGGATCATCGTCAATTCTGCCACATCATACACAACTCCAACTATTGCAAACAATGGGTTCAATCCAGTATGGAACTATCGTTTTGAAGGTCTACTTAAAAACGAAAACGACTTGAACTTCATAAGATTTATCGTCAAGTCTGATGATACTCCAATAGCAACAAACTGCTTCAATTTAACGGATTTAAGAGAAGGGTACAGACATTTCCCTCTTCACGATATGAATGGTGAAGAGTATATTTTCAGCTCCTTGTTTGTGAAGGTTGAATTTGATGTTGTAAGATGAAGATTTCTTCGGTTTATCCTGTAGATAGTTTAGCTCTTTTACGACTTTTTAATGACCACTTTACGATACCAATGACATAGCAATGAACGTGTTTGGACCTCTGTAACTAGGTAGTATAACCTAAACAGCGTGTTCTTTTTAATTATATATCTAAACTTAAACAATGAAAGCAGAATACTGGACATTATTTAATTTAGTAGTAACGTAATTAATCGGAGTCAGTTTTATTCCAGATTCCAATTTACTTATTAAATTGACATCTCATGTAATGTTACGTTACAACTCGGCCTTCCTTGATCTTATGGTTCACTGCTCAACTAACTTCAATGCCGAAAATCATATCTAATAAAACGTTGAAGTGCCGCAGATTACACAAAGCCACTTTTTGTTCCACTTGTTGTTCGCTTTGACGGAAAAACTTTTAGATATCAAAAGAAGTGTTTTTTTTTATTTTTCGTCAAGTGGTTTGTTTGACTAAGAATTTTCCTTTGGATAATTTTTCCGTAATATCACTGCATGTCCGAAGGAAACAAAAACCGAGGACACAGAACTAACAAATGTCCAGAAAGCAATTTGTCTTTGAAAAACAAACCTCCCATCCGCCTCTATACACAGGGTCCAAGGGTCCGTCCGCACTTGGTAGGTGGCCATGTATGCAACAAACGGTCCGTCGGGGCTTTTTGCGAGAAACAATGAAAAGTCACATCTATTATGCACATAGGGAGGTCTTTTCGTTTTAAATATGAGTGAACCTTTCAATATAATGCCATCAGTTGTCACCAAAATTGGACTAAATTGAAAAGACTCTGATCAGCCTTTCGACATAACGGTTTAATTTGAAAATACATGCACTGAAGCGGCTTTTGATTATATGACCAGGGAGGTTGGACCTTGATCTTCCTTCCAGGTTGCAAGTTGCTAGTAGTTGTTTGGTTGGTTGAGTTTCGAGACATCCAACTCAAACAACAGATTATTTAACTTCCATCATTTTTAAGATTACGAGTACCTATGAAGGAACCTGTTGAGTCAACATATGTCTTTATCCGAAATATTCGTTTTTGTGGGCAATATTTATCTTCAGTGGGGGGTCTCGGGTTTAGTTTGACGCAGACTTGGGCAATAAACATTGCAAAAAAAATCTTTATTGTCTTTGGGGGGAGGAGACCTTGACAGTTTTGTAACCGAATAAATTGTCCGGAAACTAGTAACATTCCGTCACACGACCATTCTTGACAGGTGCTTTATTCAAATTGGAAATCTTCTGACTAGTACTACGACCAAGAAGCTTCAGCTGCATCACCTTCGGTTTCGATGACTCCGTTGAATGGTATGGTTAGATTCAGCTTATGCATCTTGGCAGATCCCTGTTGTTAGCGGTTAATTCAAAAGATTTTTTTCCATCTTCGTCGTCTGCTTGACTTATGAGCTCTATTATTGAGGTGGTTATATAAACTGGTCCACATCCATTTTATTTTTCACTCCAACAGATCAGCAATGTTTCTACTCATTATCCCATCAATTATCATATTCTCATTATAATATTAATAATATAAAACAAGAAAAATGATCTCCGCAGCAGGTAACAATGCCATCATCTACTGCACATACGCCGCCTTCTTAGTTGCAGGTCTTTCAATCGGTTGGTACGTTCGTGATAAGAAGACCTTTCTTTCTGCCAACGGTACACAGAAAGGTATCCCTTTGGCATTCAACTTTGTCGCTTCTTCTTTTGGCTGCGGTATCATGGCTTCTTATCCACAAGTGGCCAACCTCACCGGTTTGCATGGGCTATTGGTCTATGCTCTGACCGGTGGGTTGCCAATGTTGTTGTTCTCGTGGTTAGGTCCTATCATCAGACGTCAGTGTCCTCATGGATTCGTTCTTACCGAATGGGTTTTCCAAAGATTCGGTAGAGTCACAGGATTATATTTGTCTGCTTGTACTATTTTAACTCTTTATCTCTTCATGGTCAGTGAGATTACCAGTATTCGATACGCTGTTGAAACTTTAACTGGGAGATCTGCTCTGCCTGCTATCATTGTCCAATGTGTGGTTACGTCTTTGTACACTTCTGTTGGTGGTTTCAAGGTCTCTTTCATCACTGATAACATCCAAATTTCTGTTGGGTTCCTTATGATTGTCATTGTTGCTGCTGCGATGGGCCATTACGTTGAACTTGACACCTCCATGATCGCTGAATCTGGGTTATTGAAACCAAACTTGGTTGGTTGGCAATTGATTTACATCTTGGTTGTTGCTATCTTCACCAATGATATGTTCATGTCTGGGTTTTGGCTACGTACCTTTGCTGCAAAGACTGACAAGGACTTGTGGATTGGTTGTTCCATTGCCGCCTTCATCAACACTGCCTTAGCCGTCATCTTTGGTTGTACTGGGTTGATTGCGGTTTGGATGGGTCTGGTTAAAGTTGGAGATGAACATGGCTCCTCTGCTTCTTTCTACCTGATCTTGACTACACTACCAAGCTGGGTTTCAGGTATCGTCTTGTTCTTGGTCTTATGCCTTGCCACTGGTGTCATGGACTCGCTACAGTCTGCCTTGACTTCCACCATTTCCAACGACATTTTCAGAAACAAGATCGACATCTTATGGTGTCGTTTGATCGTTGTCTTGATTATGTTCCCAGTTGTCGTTGTCGGTGTCAAAGTCGCCAACGATGTCTTACAAATCTATTTCATTGCCGATTTGTTGTCTGCAGCTGTTGTCCCAGTGATCATGCTTGGTTTGTCCTCACACTTCTACTTCTTGACCGGTTGGGAAGTCATCACTGGTGGTCTTGGTGGCTTGCTCTCTGTTTTCATCTTTGGTACTATTTACTACGGCAATGCTAAACAGGGTGGTCAATTATTATTGATCTGGAACGGTATTTACGGTGGTGACTGGGGTTGTTTCGCTGCCTTTGTTGTTGCCCCAGGTGGTGCTTTGTTATTCGCTGCCATTGCTTTGGCTGTTAGATTAGCCGTCTTGAAGCTCTACGCTATCAAAACAGGCACTGAGTTCACTGCCTTGGATAGACCAGAGCCTGTTGAAGTCGATCGTGAAATTGGTAAAGGTAAAGGGGACGATGACGAAAGCAGTTTGGCTGAAAAGACTGAAGAATCTATTCATTCAGATGAAATGGAAAAGTCAAATATCTCTGATTTCTTCCAAACCTTAAAGGCTAAGGTTGTCCGCTAAGAAATTCATTGGTTCAACGTTTGCCCAAACTCACATAATAAACTCAGGTTAATGTCATAATTAGACTTATTCTTTTATCCAACGGATGTCTTTATAATAATAAAAAAACTTTTGCTATCTATACTTTCTTCTTTATCTATGTAATTCATTTGTCCAATAAGAGTTATACCCGTAGTATCAAATGTAAAAACAATTCAACCCTACGATTTTTTGTCCTTGTCCTTGTCCTTGTCCGAACCTAAATGTCCGTCCGAATCTAAGTTACAATATAGGCCTGGAGAACCAATATCATTTGCACACAACTATTTCTGGCCTCTTTTTTTTCTTTCTTTTGATATTGATTTTGATTTGGGCGTTTGATACGATTCGAAATCGCTTGGATTTCAAAGAAGGTACTTAGTGAATGATGTTATAAAGAGCCAAGTATTTGACTTTTCCATGTACATAAACCGAACAAATTCCAAATTACACAAACTCCTGTCAAGTCTCGGTGAAGGTGGTTATGGAAATGTATTCTGTGAAATACCAAGGTGGTAATTACTGCCGATGAATTGGTCAAATTGAGCTAGTACTTCAAATGTCAAAAAGCTTGAGTTTGAAAAAAAAAGCTTTAATATTATATGTTATGCACCTGAGATATATCTAGTGCATTGAAGTTAGTTGAGCAGTGAGCCATAAGATCAAGAACAGTCAAGTTGTTGCAGATAATGACATGAATAATTTGCACGTGAGTGGTATTTAGGGCAGGAAAGATAGTGAGCCCTAAGGGTAAGGAAGGTCAAGTTACATATTATGACATGAGGGCTCAATTTAAGAAGTAAATTGATGCCAGTGATTTCATTACTATTATTATATTAAGAGAAATTCCAGTTCCTCATGCATAGTTAAAGCACAGATGTATAATTAATAAGGACACGCTGTTTAGGTTGCACTACGTAGCTACAGAGGTCAAAACATTATAATCTTAATATTATGTTATATTAGGAACTACAAATTGCTAATCATTTTTTTATTCCATAGCCTTTATATAAATACGTCTATCGACTTAAGTAATCTCTTTTATGTAGGTTGATGTTGCTTTAAAATAATTTATTAATGCTTGGTTGGTTTATGCGTAATGCTTCCTCTTTTAACTCGATTCTTCTATAATACAGCTACCACTATTGTGCTACAACAAGGAATAACCTATAATAGATATTAGCTCACCATTATATTGCTGGCAGCTCATGTCGTGACTGCAAAAGATTATGAAAAATGTAACAAAAAATATATATAAAATTATGTATCACAGGGGTTGTGGAACAATATTAATATTATTAATATTATTCGAGACTCAATAATATACGAATATTTATTATTTATTATTCGACTACTTGATAATTTTTCCGTAAATTGTGGCACAATTTAACATGAGATCTACCGTTAACCAATAGCCATTTACTCTCCAAAAAAAAAAAATCAAAAAAAAAGTACATAATATTTATTCGGTTCTGTACTTTGGCTTAGCATTAACATTAGCAGCTGCATTAGCCTTCGTCTTGTTCTTCTTACCACCTCTCTTATGATGAATCTTCTTCATCAACTTCTTCAACTCTCTTTGCTTTTCAATCTTCTTAACTTTTTCTCTAGCTTTTTCATTTTCTCTAGCGATTTTCTTAGCGGCACGGGCCTTCTTACCTGGTCTGCCTTTCTTTCTTGTATCTCTTGCTATTTGTTGTTCGATCTTTGCATTGTATTGTGTCAAGTCCCAGACTCTGCCATGGTTGTTTCTCTCTGTAGAATGTTTAAGAATTTGGTCATATGTTATGGCGATGGATTCATGTCTGGCGTGATCTTCTTCTGTAAATCTTTGGAAATAGTATGATTCTGGACGGGACTGGATGATTTTCTCCACAGATGGTTCACGAAGAGAAATCTTTTGGATGACAGTCTTTGGTCTGCCTCTTTCTTCATCATGGGTGACTTCGGTATCTTGTTCTGCTCCTCCTTTGGCTTCTTCTGTGGTTGAACTGCCACCGAATGAGAACAAAGGGAAATCGAATTCTTCTTGATCCTCTTCTTTGTCTTCTGGGACGTTGCTTTGCTCAGTTGGTATCGTTTGCGTTGCTTCTGTGGATTCTTTATCAACAATTTCGAATTCTAATTCTGGAAGGACGAATTCACCTTCTGATTCAGATTGGGAGTCGTAGAGCTGCCCTCTGGAGACTCTATGAAGAAGGAGACTGTTAGTAGATATTCCCTTGGCCAAAAACAGACACCATATTTGATATATACATACTTCTGTATACTGCTCATATTGGCTTGAATATAATTTATCGGAATCTAAGTGCTAAGCAAACCAAAGATCAGTTGATAAGTAGGTCTGTTGATGAGCCAATCTCGCCAAGCTCATTAAATTTTTCTGCCGCTTCAAAAATTTGCGCGTAACTAACTACTGAACAAACACAATAAACCTTTGAAAGTTTTGATGTTCTGCATTCTGTCTTCAGATTTCCCAAAGCCTCTAAATATTGATTTAAACCATCCCGTGTATGTCATAAAGTCATGTATTAGTGAAAATATATCAAAAAGAAGAAGAAAAATCCATATAAAACCCCGCAAATCTCAAACCATTCCAATTTTCCCAAGAGCACAAATTTTGAAATATAAAAAAACCGTAACTAAACCCCAAATTCCCACTCATCAAGATAGATCAAGGGATGAAGTTATTATGAATATCAGGAAATGAAGGAAAAAAAAAAGAAGCAAATATGAAGTAGGAAAAAAAATGCAAATCATGAAAGCGTAAAGGTGGCTGATGAAAATTATTTGTGCAGCCAGCTGCAAAGGATAAGGTGCGAGATCGAGAAAGAAAATCACCTTTATAAATTAATTGACTATGAGCAAATGTGAATACTGAAAGTGGAATCAACATAGAAAACTGGATCTTTGAAGTTGAAATCACAATAAAACAAACTGGCAAAGAGTCAAACAAAAAAGAACTCCTCTAGATTCTAGTTACAGTTGATACCCAAATTCTCCTTGTTCGCTTCATCTCCAGCAATATCTGGCCGCTGATCCATCAGCAGTTGTAACAGCAGTGGTTCTTGAGAGCCCATAACAGGACTAGACAGGCCGCTACCCAGAACCAACCCACTCTGAACAAACAGGTCAATCTTGAGCTTATCATAGTTCAAAGGATCAGCAGCGAACAAGATTGTTTCTATCCCATCATAGTCTTTTGGGATCAAGGATGATTCATCAGCACCAGTTATTGTTGTGGAATTATCAATAATAGATTCTGGAATACTACTGTCATTATGCAAAATAGTGGCGTTTGGGATAGTCAGGGTGGTGGCGTTAGATGTATAACTGTAGTTTCTATCCTCAGGGGCAGTAATAATCGAAGTGTTTTGAAAGTGACTGGCATTTTGAAAAAATACCAGATCGTTCAACTTTGGGGAAGCTATTGGACAGTCGATAGTCTTCTTTTCAAAACTGGTGTGTTCAATCTGTTTTGTTGGTGATTGAAGAGGCTTCTGAATTGGGGTCACAGGCTTTTTTACTCCAGAGATAATAATTGTTGATCTGTTCATAGTTTCGTCTTTAGGAGGATCAGCTTTCCCTAACATTTTCAAGTTTTGATCGTTATTGGTAAACTTCCAGAGAAACCCTGCATAGTTGAAAATATCATTCTTTGAAGTTCTGGATCCTTTATAGAAGTTATGCAACTGCTTGGATGCGTTCAATAACTCTTTCAATTCTCTGATATCCTCGCCATCCTCCGCTGTCTCTCCGGAAGTGAAAGATTTAGAGCGTGGTTTCTTCACAATTCTCTTGGTAGCTGGTGAAGTGTCAAGGTTCAGTGACATTCTTCTCTTCATGTTAGGCAGAGTGATAGAAGGTGGGATATTGGTGTTCTTGATATTTATTTTATCAAAGTTCTTGAAATTGTCTTGAGTTGGTGAAACACAATCTTGAACAAACTTCTCACCAAACAAAGGAATCAATTGGTGTCTGTACTTGTAAGCAAACTTGGAAGAGAGTTCGTAAGCCAATTTATAAGGAATCCAAGTTCCCTGGATTTTTAAATATCCACCTCTGATTCTCTTGATGGAGGCCATATCGCCCATACTGTATCTATCGATGATCTTCAAGTAATCCCATTTGTCACCTTCGTTACAGATCTTGTATAAGCCAGTAAAGAAAACCAAACCATGATGGTAATCCCAGATCACCCAATTACCACCTAATGCATATTCATAAACAGTGAGAAAATTGCGCAAATCAATGTTTGTAGTGTACTTCTTCTTCTCGATCTTGAGAGAATTGAGTTGGGCGGCAACTTTGGTGTTAGATGTGAATTTGGATGGAATCTTTTGAACCGGATATTTGACTGTGTAGTGTTCAGATGGCATCTTGTCAAACTTTCTGGTGTTTAAAGAAATTGAGCTGTGAGGCGTGCGACTTTATATTAATATTTCTTGAAGAGTGTTCGATCTTCAGGTGTTATAGAACTTCAAATCAAATTCCTTGTTTCTTAACAATAACCGATCTAACGTTCTCAAACAGGACACTTGCTCTTGAAATTAATTGATCGTTGTTCAAAAGAGACTAACTTAGCTTGCTATTGTTTCGATATTTCAACGGCTTTCTTCAACTTTGCTGGCGTGACTCGCTAAGGATAGAAGTGTTAAGGGATAAAGTTTGATTTCTGATTTTTGAACGATTTAAAAAAAAGGAGACAGAAAGGCAAAAACAAACACAAAGGTAACCAATGAAGTACTATTGATTTGTGAGTTACTCAAATTTTGTTTGATTTATTATCGATCTATTCAATCGATGAATTGCTATTCAGTTTAAATTGTCCTTTTTGCGTTGGGGAGAATCAAACGTGACAGGTTATTTGGGAAAATCCACTTTTTGGTGTTTCCCTGCGTCTTCGCTATTGCAGGAAATTTGATAGAAAACCTGTCAAAACTCCTAGATAAGCCCCCTTGGCACGTGACTGGACGACAATAAGAATCTTCCGATCTGCTTTAACAAGAAATCTCTTTCTTGTTCATAATACAACTGAACAGCTATTTGCACTCATAATCCAACTATGACATAAGATTAATCAAAAGCTTGCTATATACAAAATAATAAATATAAACTAATCTGACATCAGAGAACTAACTAAAGAACTCGAGGGGAAACAAAAAAAAAAAGATTGAAACTTATTTGATAATAAAAGGTAGATACTTGTTTAACATAACGTCGTAATGAAAAAGGCAAAGGAGGGTGAAGAATGGAAATTAAAGGAAGCTAGCGGATGTTGTTAGACTTATTTTTCTTCTGGCTTGGATTCAGAAGATTGGTTCTTGTATAAGTCTTCGAATAACTTCAAGGAACCTTGTCTTAATTCATCGGTCTTGGTCTTTAATTCTTCAGCATCGACGTTTTCACCAGATTGAGCTCTAGCGATCAATTCCTTTAATTGTTCGATTTGCTTCTTGACTTCTTCAGCCTTGGCCTTGTCAACCTTGTCGGCGAATTCGTTCAAGGACTTTTCAGTGTCGTTGACGGTTTGATCAGCCTTGTTGGCGTTTTCAACGGCTTCTCTTCTGGCCTTATCTTCTTCAGCGTACTTTTCAGCATCGTTGACCATCTTTTCGATTTCAGCATCGGATAAACCGGAAGAACCAGCAACGGTGATAGAAGCATCCTTGTTGGAGGCCTTGTCTCTAGCAGAGACGTTGATGATACCATCAGCGTCAATGTCGAAGGTGACTTCGATTTGTGGAACACCCTTTGGAGCTGGTGGGATACCAGACAAGGTGAAGTTACCAATCAACTTGTTGTCTCTGACCAATTCTCTTTCACCTTGGAAGACTCTGATTTCGACAGAGGTTTGACCTTCAGCGGCAGTAGAGAAGACTTGGGACTTCTTGGTTGGGATAGTAGTGTTTCTTGGAATCAATCTAGTGAAAACACCACCTAAGGTTTCAATACCTAAGGACAATGGGGTAACATCTAATAATAAGACATCAGTGACTTCACCGGCTAAGACAGCACCTTGGATGGCAGCACCAATGGCAACAGCTTCATCTGGGTTGACAGCCTTGGATGGTTCTCTGTTGAACAAAGACTTGACGGTTTCAACAACCTTTGGCATACGGGACATACCACCGACTAAGATGACTTCACCAACGTCGGAGGTGGATAAGCTGGCATCCTTCAAGGCCTTCTTAACTGGGTCGATGGTTCTCTTGATCAAAGAGTCGACTAAGCCTTCGAATTGGGCTCTGGTGACCTTCATATTGATGTGCTTTGGACCGGAGGCGTCAGCAGTGATGAAAGGTAAGTTGATTTCGGTGGAGATGGTGGAAGACAATTCAATCTTGGCCTTTTCAGAGGCTTCTCTGATTCTTTGGATGGCCATACGGTCGTTTTGTAAGTCTAAACCGTTTTCCTTCTTGAATTGGTCGACAATGTGTCTGACTAAGGCGATATCGAAATCTTCACCACCTAAGTGAGTGTCACCGTTGGTGGACTTGACTTCGAAAACACCGTTGTCAATATCCAAGATGGAGATATCGAAAGTACCACCACCTAAATCGAAGACAGCAACAACCTTGGTGTCGGTCTTTTCCAAACCGTAAGCTAAGGCAGCGGCAGTTGGTTCGTTAACAACACGTAAGACGTTCAAACCGACAATTTGACCGGCATCCTTTGTGGCTTGTCTTTGGGAATCGTTGAAGTAAGCTGGGACAGTGACAACAGCGTTCTTGATGGACTTACCCAAGTAAGCTTCAGCGGTTTCCTTCATCTTGTTCAAGACGAAACCACCGATTTGGGCTGGGGAGTAGGTTTCACCACGGGCTTCTAACCAAGCATCACCGTTGGTGTGCTTGACAATCTTGTATGGGACTTGCTTGATGTCTCTTTGGACTTCGATATCTTCCCAACGTCTACCGATTAAACGCTTGGTGGCGAATAAGGTGTTTTCTGGGTTGACAACGGCTTGTCTCTTGGCTGGGATACCGACTAAACGTTCACCGTCCTTGGTGAAGGCAACGACGGATGGAGTGGTTCTGGCACCTTCGGCGTTTTCAATGATCTTAGGGACCTTACCTTCCATAACGGCAACGGCAGAGTTGGTGGTACCTAAATCGATACCGATAACTTGGCCTTGGACCTTACCGTTGGAGTTGTAACGAGCTAAAGATGGGAATTTGGACTGGGGAAAGACATAGTTAGTACCGCTGTTTAAGCGAGGCAGGCACTTCCGGTGGCAACTTACAGTTCTTAAAGAGCTTCTAGCGAAGTTTTTGGAAAGCATTGCGAAGAAGTAAAGCTATTCTGTGACGTAGAAGTTCAACTAAACTATGAGAACGAGTTCGGGTTGACCTGTGCTCTAGTTGGGCTTTCTTGCGACTGGTGGTTGGACTCGTTTTGTTTTTATAACAAAGTTTTTTTTTCACAGCTTCGTCCATCCTGCCTGCTAACCTGCTGGAAACTTCGAAAATGACCGATGTACCGCTCCCGGAGTCAACGGCAATGAACGGCCGGGTGACTATTTATTTTATGGCGCCCATCCGGATCCGGAAATTCCGACTTCTGCGAAATCTCGGATCCCGTGCCCGGCGTTAGGGAATGGGTGGGGTTCAAGGAATTTGCTAGAACTTTGTGGGCCTTTCCGTGTCGCTGCGGCATCGCGAAATGATCCCAATATGTAAACATTAGATCTACAGATCTGATCAAGAAAGATGCTAACAATTATTGTTTAAGCCTGTTTGTTTTTCATGATTTGACTTGTGAGCTTCCCATTTCATTTATTCTATTTGATGACAAGAAGCAGTGCTGCTATTCCCACAGTCGATTTATCATTACTGCCTCACGATAGAGAATCAGTGATCTCCTCATTAAGACATGCATTAATATACCATGGCTTCTTCTACGTTATAAACTATGACGCTCATTTATCACATGATATTATTGAAGCACTAGCTGATCAATCAGAGAGATTCTTCAATCTGTCTCAAGAAGAAAAGGATAAAATTCAGATGTCCAATTCCAAACATTTCTTGGGGTACAATGGTCTAGAGAGGGAGATTACTGCCGGTAAGATTGATTGGAGAGAACAGATTGATTTCTGTTCTACTGACAGCAAGCTTGAAACTTATGAACATTTATACCAGAACCTGGTAGGACCAAATCAATACCCGGATGAAAAGAAGCTGCCTTATTTCAAAAAAACAATCAAATATTTTCTTGAAGGGATGGATATATTTTCAGTGTTCTTCATGAAATTAATCTTTGAATCATTATCCCTGCAAGAACACCAATTTTCACCATATTTCAATATACAACAAGGCCAAACAAATTTAAATAAAATGAAATTGATTAGATACCCTTCAAACAAAGAGCTCAGACATCAAGAAAAGTTCAGAGAATCACCATCATCTCAAGGCTGTGGTCCACACAAAGATTCTGACTTCCTCACATACCTATTTTCTCCTACAGACGTTGCATCTTTACAAGTCCAAGATACTGCCGGTAAATGGCTCTCAGTGAAACCAATACCCAAATCCATCATCATTAATGTGGGTCAAACTTTAGAGTATTTAACATCTGGTGTCTGCCTTGCCAGTATACATAAAGTTTCAACCTCGACTTCTACGTCAAGGATATCCATTCCGTTTTTCCAAAATGTTAAGATCGAATCAGTCTTGGAACCTTTGAAAATCGATGATAAATTTCTCCAAATGAGAGATGAGAGGGATACAAATAGGAAGCAGTCCGTTGCCTTCCAGTTCAAACCGGTTTTGAATGAGCCTATTGCTGTGAGTGTTTTCAAGAACAGAATCAAATCGCATAGGGATGTAAGTGAGAGATGGTGGCCCAAAGAGTTGGCAAAGATCGATGAAGAGACTAAGAGAGCCCAATATAACACGAATTTTCCGACTGAGAAGAATCCAGAATTATTGAACAGGATCCTTAGATTGATCAAGATCTTTAGAACTTTCCATCCTTCGTTAGTGATGGAATTGATGAGATTCACAGGTGATCAATCTTTAAGGTCCTTTATACCTCGTGTGAAACTATCACAACCAACCGTGACACATACTGATCTTTTGAGATTATTCACTATTTGGCCAGAGTTTATTGAGGTATCGTTGAATTTCGATGGTGATGTCATGGTGGACATGGGGAAGACAGACAGAATACCGAAAATCACCGATTTAAATTACATGAACGAACAGTTCGAAAAGAAATGTGAGGCTTGGCTCAAAGAAAACGAGCATTTGGATGACGTTCCTCCTTTGAAATTAGACAAACTCAGACCTGAAGTCGATTTAGAAAAACTGGCAAAGGAATCACAATTGAGGAAAGAGAAGCGGAAAACTTCATTGCTCTTAGCTGATGTTAAATCCAAGATCACTAAACCTCAAAAGAAGGACAATTCCACTCTATCGATGCTCGAACGTATAAGATTGAAAGCAAAACTGAAACGGGAATCCACTGTCACACCAGAACTCAAAAGGGAACAATACTTAGACTCGAAGCTTCCACAAGTTCTCAACATTCTTTTCACACTACCCAATCGTTCTCAGTCCATCTCGAGATTATCAGAGATCATCAAGACTTCTTTATCCGCCACCAGTATGATGGCTTTGGACGATGCAGAGGCTGTGATCAAGAGACTATGTACGAAGTTCCCTGACGTGTTCACTTTTGTTAATGGGAAAAGTTTGAAGGTTTTGAAATGGAAAGAGTTTCAAGTGGACGCGTTGAAGCAGAAATTAAAAACGGATCATGCAACCTGATCAAAAGGATTAGTTCAAATTGTATAGAAAAAAAATCCGCCCACGAATTACAATTGGATTCGAATCGGCGGTATTGAATAAATAGTCTTAAGTTTCAAAGGTAGCAGGTGTAATTATTCGTGAATTATATGAAAAAAAGGATAATACAAAAAAAATATACTTTGTAATTGTTTCTATAAACATTTTCGCCCTTACAGCAGCATCACGAATCAAAAGTAAATGAATGAATGAATGAATGCATGAAGTGTGATATTATTATGCTTAGAAATCTCTAGCAGCAATATCAGCAGCCTTGGAATCCATGAAGAAATACTTCAAGACCAATTCAACGGCCCAAGAACCAGCATAATCGAAAATAATGGTGGAAGTCAACTTGAACTTGAAAAGGTTATCCATTGGAACAAACTTCATAGCTTCGTTCAATTCCGGAATAAATTCAGTAGCACCAGCTAAGGCCAAAGCAGCAACGGCTAATAAACCGTAGTACATACCCTTGTTATCTCTGATACCTTCCTTGAATGGTCTACCTTGGTAGTTGACTGCAAAAGTGGACACCTGTTGGGCCAATTGAATGAGGAAAATACCAGTGTTCAATAATGATGGGGCGAATTCCTTTTCTAAATCTGGTTTAGGTGCTCTTGGTTCCAACTTGTAAATTTCAGCGGTGATGTAAATTAAGGTCGCGATGTGGATTGCGAATTGACCCAAGATGGAACCCATGATGTAAATGTTGAAAATACCAGGTTGTGGTCTTTCCTTTGATAACTTTTGAACAGGTTGACCCTTGGAGATGGATAAGAAACAAACAGAGACTAACAAACCAGAAACAGTAGCTTGACCATCACCGAACTTGACACCAGCTAAGTAAATAACAGACAAGGAGTAAGCACTAATTAGACAGTTCAAAGCCAAGATCTTATACATTTGGATAGTGGAAACTAAGGCAACACGACCTTGACGAATGATATTGGTAACAGTAGAGACGTTGGTCAATTTGGAAGTGAAAGGAGCAGCGACAGAAGCATCACCTAGCTTCAAAGTTGGAGCTTGGTTCTCTTCTTCTAAATCATTCAAAGAGGCTAACAACTTGTCAGCCAACTGACCTTGGGCATCTTGAGATTTTGGAGCAGCAGAGGACAAAGCGGCTTGAGCAGCGAGATCTCTCATGTCATCGGTGACTTCGATACCTTGGGCTTCAATAGCCTTCAAATAATGTGGGTTGGATGGACCTGGTGGATACAAATGAGCAATCTTCAAAGGAGCAGGTGGAAGTGGTCTGTTCCAATTTCTGAACAATTCACATTGCTTTTCGTAAACCTTCTGTTGAGCTTCGATCTGTCTGTTTTCTTGCATCTTCTTCATACCTTCTTCGGTACCGTTCAACAAGGCAACACCGACATGGGCTTGCTTCAAGGCACCAACATCGTTGGTACCATCACCACACATTAAAGTGTTGTAACCTAGGTGTTTCAAAGTGTTTAAGATGAATTCCTTTTGGGCTGGGGAAACACGAGCATAGACCCAAGTGTGTCTGATCAATTCGTGTAACTGAGGATGTTCCAATAATTTAGCAAGAGCATAACCGGTGATGGCGATATCGTTGGTCTTGAACAGTCCAACGTCAATGGCATCGGTGGACTTGAATGGGATAATTCTGGTTTCTTGAACATCTCTCCAGATCAATTCATGGTCACCGTGGTGTTCTTCTGGGGCATCGAGAATCAAAACTTCTCTTTCAACAATCTTGACTTCCTTGGCAACGTGGACAGCAGTCAATGGGTTGTCACCGGTGATCATAATAGAACGGTGGGAAGATTCGTTCAACATAGCAATGGTTTCAATTGCATCATCTTTCAATGGACAGTGGAAGACGATGAAACCAGCAAAGGCCAAACCTTCTTCAACGGATTCTCTTTCAATCTTGGTTAGCTTGTTAGGAGCAATGTTATCTTCCAAGTATTTGTAAGCAACAGCAAGGACACGGGAACCGGAGCGAGTGAAGGACTTGTAAATCTCTTCATAGTTAGCTGGGACAGTAACTAATCTTTCACGGATGGTTTCTGGAGCACCCTTGACAGAGACCAAGGTCTTACCATGGATGCTGGAAATAGAGGCAGATCTTTTCAAAGCAGAGGAGAATTGGAAACGACGCAAGATCTTGATCTTTTCAAGCTTACCGTCGATTTCCTTAGTAAGAACATCGTTTTCACCAACTTGGTAACCAACAGCTTCCAAGGTGGCCTTTTCCATTGGATCACCAACAACTTCACCATCGTCCAACTTGACCAAGGCATGAGCAGAGGCTAAGACTTGATTGGTAATCAATGGAGCTTCTTCTGGTTTGGATAGGTGGCGAATATCATCACCGAAACCAGCCAAACCTTCAAAGACCAAATCTTCACCAGTCAAAGTCCCAGTCTTGTCAAAACAACAGACATCGATTCTACCAGCCAATGGAATACGGAAAGGTTCGGTACAGTAGATGTAGAACTTACCCAAGGCAGCAAGAGAAGTATTAACAGCCATGGTCAACTCCATTGGCAATTCAGGTGGGACAACAGAGGTGATGATCAAAATACAATCCAAGATCAACTTGTTTTGAATACGACCCATTCTAGTACCTTCAACCCAGACGTACCAAGAGGCAGCAATGGCGAAGATCAAAAGGAAACCAATGAAGAGGAAAGATTCAACGTTACCAACAGAAATACGTTCAGCAGAGAAAATCATCACACGGACAAGAGAACCTTGAGAAGTCTCGAACCCAGTCTTGGAAACAATAGCCAAGGCACCTTGATCTGGGGCTGGCTTGACGACAGGGTTGGCAGTTGGAGGAGTGACTTGTAGGACTTTGGTACCACCGTGTAAGATAGAGTTCTTGTCTAGGCCATCTAATTGGATCTCTTCGTGGCCTGGACGTAACTTGATAGATTCCTTTAACAATGGGGTGGATTCACCGGATAACATGGCTTCGTTGACAATAGCGGAACCATCGACTAAGACCAAGTCACATGGGATAGCACTGTCTTCACCAGTACGGTTAATAGAGACAAGATCACCTGGGAGCAACTCAGTGGTGGAGACTTCGGACCATTTATTATCTCTGTGGACCCAGATCGTGAATGGCTTAACACCCATGGTTCTGAATTCACCCATAGTAGTACGACGTTGGAAAACAGAGGTGAATTCAAAAGTAACTAGCATGAACAAAGTGAACAGGGAGTAATACCAGAATTCATCCATCAACCACAAACCAACACAGAAGACTTGGAAAACGAAGAATGGGGCAGTGGCATGCTCCTTAAACAATTCCCAGAACGATGGAATTGGGATATCGAAAAAGTTCTTACCATATAAACGTTCTAACTTGGAGACATCACCACTGATACCCTTGGAAGTTTGTAATTCAGATAACTTTGGAGATTCATCAATGGTGAATTTAGGTGGAGTAAATAACTTGTCAGAATCATGGTAGATGAATCTTCTCTTTTGGAACAAAAAGGAGGTTTGAACTTCATCTGGGTATTGGTCACGGGAAATTGGAACGATAGCACTGGCACCATTGTTTGGGTTGGTTTGAATCAAGACATGGGTGGCTTCAGCTAAAGTATCAACATTAACAAAGTTGAACAAGGCATCAACTTTAATGTTCCAGTTTGGCATCAAAAGCAGAAGAGCTTGCAAAGAGATGATAGAGCCAAGGTAAACGAAGGTCCATTCAGAGCCTTTGATATACTCTTCGTAGTTGTACAAGTAGATCTGAGTGAACCATGGATAGAGAATGGCAAATGGGAACACGTACGGGCGGTTGAAGAAAGGCTTTGGAGCCAAGAGTTCCGCAGACTTCACAGCTGGGTTCTCTACCAACTTACCTGCAGAAGACATAGCAAAAGACAATAAGTTAGCAATGGCAAGTAAGAGAGTCGGAGTGAGAGTGAGAGTGTTGATGCTACAAGCTGATCGATAGATGTATTTGAAGCGGTTCTGGTCGTGTCTGGTCTGGTGGCGGTTTTTCAGACGTTGCCGCGCTGTGTGCTGGGCTGTAAATTTCAACGATTTGGCCGCTGCGTCCGTCCGTCCTCCAGCCTTAAAACCTGTTAGGGACCACAACTCAGTGTAAGTAAGACAAACAAACAAACGAACGAGAAAGCGCGCGACGCAACTACCAATTAACACGTTCCCTAATAGAGCCAAAGAAAGGCGGGACGGGGGTATATTAAATCGAAATTATTCATTAATGTTGTATCACACAACTTAAATAAAATCTAACTAACATCACAATCACACCAATGATCTGCTTTATGCAGAAATTTAAACCCAAGATGACAAAAACCTAATATTTCATGCCTCTCAAACATGAAAACCAAAAGAGGACTAGACAGACACTTATAAAGCTGGCTGCCTGACCATAAGGAAAAAATAAAAACCAGTTCCAAGTTCCTTAAATCTTAGAACTTCTGTAAAAGCTTCCAACCAACACAACAGTATCTAGCAATAGCGTAGAATGAAGCACTCAACACGAAGATAATGAAGGTAAAAATAATAAACCAATCATAATTAACAGCAGTACCACTGCCAATGATAGCACCACCACAAGGAACACCACCAAGAACACCAAACGCGATGAAGAAATACATGGTGGAGTAACGTTTACCAAAATCTTGAGTCTTACAGATCTGGCCACAGCAAACTGGGATCATAGAATAGATAGAACCAGAGGCAAACCCGTAGACAACAGAAAAGATGTATAGGATGGTCAAGTTTGAGCCAAATGGCAACCAAAGAGCCATGTTGACAACACCAGTTAATGAAACGGCAACAATCATAATGTTGAATCGACCAAATTTGTCAGCCAAGTAGCCAGCAACTAATTTGCCTGGAATGCAACCAATGTTAACCAATGTGATCAAAAGAATCCCCTGATTGGCACTGAAGCCCTTTGAAATGGCATATGACGAAAGATAGGTAGTGGTGGCAAACGTGGCAACTTCGGCAAAGATGGCACCGATGATGTTGAACAAGAATGGCAGCTCCTTCAAGGTTTGGAAATCAAAGACCTTGAGATAAACGATAGCTGAGCTATTCTTTGTAGTGAATCTCTCCTTGACGAAGGTCACAGAGATGATCAAACAGAACAACGATAAGAAAGCGAGAATTCTAATCGCCCATCCAAAACCTACCTGGACATACAAACTCCTCAACATGATTGGCAAAACAATACCGCCGAGAGCACCACCAAGTGTTGCAGTGCTAGCGAATAGACCTCTCCGTTTGTTGAAATAGTGGGAAATGACAGAGATCAACGGAGACATCATCAACCCATTGCCAAAGGCTGTCATGATGCCTAGGGCCAAAAGAAACTGATAGTATTCAGTGCAAGAAGCAGTGACCAATAACCCGGCGAATAACAAGGCAGTACCAATGCACAAGATAACTCTGGACCCATTACGGTCAAAATACAAACCTGAAAAGATGCAAGAAGTGTAAGTGACAAACCCATAGATGGAGAAAATCCAACCAATGGCAGAAGAAGAATAATTGGATAACTGGTGTTTGCTAATGTACGATTCAAACACACCAAGAACGTTTAAAATCCCAAACGCTGGAATGAACCCCATGAAGGATCCAAAGACAACCAAGTATGCCCTCAACCCACCCTCTGGGAATTCAATGTCTTCTTCAATAACAAACCGTTTCTTTTCTTCCGCTGAGACGACTTGTCCTATGATGGTGGTTTGGGATTCAACGTCATCGTGAGTTGATTCGTTGATTTGATCCGGATCACCTTGCTTTAATGTGAGTTTGGATTCGAAAGCCTCAAGTTGGAATTCCAAATCATCAAGACTACCGTGAGATTCAACAGCAGTAGTTGGAGTGGAGACCAGAGTGGCTGATGAGTCTTGGGATTGGAAAGCTGGACGAACTGGCTCGATGAAATCTTGGTCCATTTAACTATAGTGGGAGGTGGCGGGTATTATGAAAAAAGGTTGTTAACTTGAAAATGTTGATAGTTTACCTTGAAGTGAAAGCATTGTTATGGCAATGAGCAGGAGATTGGACCTTTTATATTCACCTTAGAGAATTTAACACCCGCCAAAGATGCCCAAACACCATTGGAATTAAACCACACAGGGGCTAAGAAAACCAGATCGGTATCAACGGTCAGCCATAGTTGATAGGACCATAACTAGTGGCACGTTGAAGAGAACGTCTAAAAACATGGGCCTGAACCTAATAATAGAGCCACCCGTTAACTTTATCTGGTTTGGCTACCTTGCCCGTGATCTAGATCTCGCCCATCGCTAGTTTTAGTGAGATTCGGCTAATAAGACTTATTGTTTGGGTACATGAAAATTTCTTTTTCGAACTGGCTTATGCGGATGCAGGATCTGGCCGCGGTTAAGCGAGTCAATGGCTAAAATTGTAACTAAGGCGGATTTGCTTGACTAACTCAATAACTAAGCAACCAAGTAACTAAGACTAGATAATTAGTTAACAGAATGACAAAACAACAGTTAAGATAAGATTAGAATGAATCAGTTGAATCTACAGATATAACACACGTGCTTTGACTACGGAGATACGCTGTTTACTGTTTTTTTTTCTTTCATCGTACCATCAGTTGAAATTACCCGCTCTTAGGAAAATTGCGACCGCTTGGAGAAAACTGATCCTTAAGTTTTCAGTTCCATATCTTAGGAAAGATTAAGCCACTTATCTAATTCCATTGAAATTCATAGAGACAAGGATGGTAATCAGTCACTGATATAAAGGGTTTAAATTCCCACATCTTCAGTATATTATTTATGTATATTTGTTTAGAAAATATTACCGAGTTGGAATATTTTAAAAGGTACTTACACAACCATCTGCCAATTATCGTGCTGTCAAAACATTGAGATCTCACAAACTTTATTAACAATCGATCGAATATTTCCTAAATAGGAAAGTACACTAACGGAGGATCGTGCATATGATCTCGCAAAAGCGTTAGCTTTATGGGGTAATTCGTTCATATGTCCATCAAACTTTCTGGCTTGCAAAAGCTATTTAATCTCCGAGCTAGCTTTATCACGTTTAAGCGAATGTTTGATGTTGCTCTACAGCTAGCCGGAATTTTCTATCTTATCTTTCAACTGCCTTGACCTCTTCTTAGCGCCCTGGGATATTGCAGGTGTTTTCAAGCAGACCGTTTCCTTTGTGTATTCCAAACGACTTTATCCCAATGTGTGAGAAACCATGACACGATAAGACAAACAATTCAAATGAAGTTTCAATCATTAAAAATAACCAGAAGATAATGAAAGATCCTATGGAGAAACTCTCAGTACATCGAACCTAGACAGCAATCAAATTACCTACATATTACAAGCCGACATCACTCATGAGTATCATCCATAAGATATATTTACATTTTTAAATCACTATATATTATTCGTTGTTTTTTTTCTTTTTTTCATGTCTTGCTGGATGTTTGGAGCCGGTTTACTTTCCGACTTGGAGACCTTTTGATTCTTTTAAAGCACGTCGATGAGAGTAAAGATGCCACAGGTTGCTTTTTTGTTTGAGAGCCTTAACTCAACATCGGTATCAAGTGCTTCATCGTGGTTGTTTTCATCATCATCATCATCATCATCATCATCATCATCATCATCATCATCATCGTTAAATAAACGATAGTAATAAATCGTTAAGTATGGGAAGTACTCTGGAAATATGGAAGGAACCAGAATTGTTGAGAAGGCTCGTGAATGGAATTCGGTAAAAGTCTGTTTGAGTGTATCATGGTTGAACCAGTCCAAAGTTTCGTATAAAGATCGCTTGTAGAGAGTTGTCAACAAAACCAGATTTTAATAAACATCAATGTAATATAACTGTTGTCCCTTGAAATAAAACTCGATCCTTATTTTCTCCAAACCAGGAACCCAGATATAGAATAGCCTATTTTGAGCAAGTAATGCATTTTCAAGACCTACTGTTTATAAGCATTATCAGCCAAGATTTGCAATGAGGTATAATTCAAGAATGGAATCCAATTGGAAGAAAGCTCATACAATGATAAAGTAAACCCAATAATCAGAAAAATAACAGATAGCACGAAACGAATCCGCGAGCAAAACAAAAATTCAATGATATGATGTACAAGCAATGGCGAAAACAGAAGGAACTGGTTCACGGGAATTCATATCACGATCTCTACAGGGCTAAGTTTTACTTAATTTTCATCACGTTTCAGATAAAGTCTTGCGCTATCCAAAAGGAAAGGCGTGGCTATAAATAGTTAGGCACCAAAAATCGATATATACGTCCTTAATAATCTATCAGAGGTTTAAAAGTTAACTTTGTTCCGTTAACCATCTCAAAATGCGTGCCTCTAGACGGCCCGCGTTTCACAAACTCCCTAAAGGCGATATTTGAGAACTTACTGTTCAGAATGTTCTCAAAACGATCAAAACGGAAGAGATCTATTGCAAGGGATAAAAGTGAAAGAAATAATAATATTTTGATTTATGATCGTATTTGGGAAAACCAACTAGTATTGTACCTGTCTCCTTAGCAGAAATTTTGATGGTAATTTCCCCCTTAAAGACAATCGTGCTGTGCTCTCAACAACCAGACCAAAACATAATACAAATATCACTTAATACTTAACCAAAGCTTTGAAAACCCATAGGTTGGGCCACGTTAATTAATTCCTTCACGATGTCACAATTGCTCAAAAAAATCGAAACATATCACGAGTTATTGAAACTTGCAGCCAATCCCGAACACAAGGAGATCATATCCCAAAATTCTTTCATTCTCAGTATCACATTTGGTGAATCAAACACACAAGAGTCACGTTTGAGTCCTCTAGTAATCAAACGTCGTCTTACTGATGAAGTCTACAATTTGAAAATGAAAGGTTGCTTTCAGTCGCTTTCTTTTGGTCCAAAAGAGTATAAAGAAATCCTTCATGATGATCGCAAGTTCTTTATTGTTGAAATTCATGGATATACTGATACGGGTGCTGATTACTCCAACTATGCTCGTATTTCCACCATTTTATCCAATTTGGCCAATGCGTTACATTTCTCTTATCGTTGTGAAGAGCAGGTTGTCCATGTGGATTACTTTGAACATGCTACTAAGATAGTCAACGAAGGTATCTTAAGAGATTTTCCGAATCATGAGTCCGGATTTATCTATGGTTATTTGGATTTTTCCAGTGAAGAAGGAACAAACCAGTATAATTTACAAAGAAAGGAATTGAGTTTTAATGTCAAGTCACAGTCACCTACTTTTGATTTCAAGAAAAGTGCGATTATGGGGAAGTTTAGTTGGTTTTTACCCAATGATTTCCAAATCCAAAGTTTGGAAGCGTTGAAAAAGACAGGATTGGGTGCAACCTGTGCCACTTTTGATATAGTGTTGCTTAGCGATCGTTCTCAGAGTTATCAGGAACAAATAGAAGAACCCGATACGGAACACGAAACTACTTACTTGAATGTTTTGGCCAACAGTACGACTCGGTATTTGAATTCTATCTACCAATATGTCAGCTCATACAGTAAAGCCCCTTCTTCTTTTGCAAAGTACGAAAAGTTTGAAGATTTGTTGAAAGCTTTTGATGAAAAGGTTATTTCTCTGTGTGACAAATATGCTATACTTTCTTATAAAGAATCTCAAGTCTTTCAAAGTTTGAAAGCATCAGCTATTGATTTTGAAAACGCCAATGAATCCAAAGCCCAAAAGAAGTTTGAAACTGAACTCTGTCAAGTGTTTCTCACTCAGCTAACTAATGAATTAAGATTGGAGAAAACCTCATGTTTGGGTTGTATGGATTACTATTTCCGTTCTTCAAAAAACAAATCAGTTTTGACTGCCCGTACTGCACCGATTGTCAAAACTCTAGATTATCTCTATAATTTACAGTCTGAGCCCAACATGGACCATGTGGAATTCATAAGATTGAAAATCGGACATGACAACGAAATGACTTATAAATTAATCAAACACGAGATTGATCTCATGCAACGTGTTTTTGTCGATAATTTAATGAAGTTCCAGATGATGATCAGTCCTGAAGAGAAAATGAAACAGTCGTTAAGATTCGAATTCGGTGCTTTGATCAGAGATATGTTGTGAATAATTCAATGTAATCCTCCTTTTGTTGCAATATGTACGACTGAATAAATATGCATGACCATGCAAAGTCCTCACACGAATTTTTTAGGCTCGGACCCCCCTGAAAACGTCTGTCAAAATCAATATTCTAGATTTATCGCGTTGCCGCGAATTTGAGATTTTCATGGTTGGTTGCGCGTTTGTTTATTCCATCTGAAGATCGCTTCGACGTTGAACCCTGATTAGCTGTGTTTTTTTTCAAATACCCAACCAAAACCACTTATTCCAGTCTTTACCATTCTTTCCACTGACTACTACGACTCAGCAACATGTTGTTTGATCAGCTTTATATCAAACTTCGGGGATTTCAACATCGAACAAGTTTTCCAAGAGATTCCAATGCCTATCGATTTCTCTTTTCCAAACGTGGTGCCTATACCTTTTTGACCTTACTTTTCACTTTGGTCCTTTTGACATTATCTTACCATCCAGCTAGAATCACTTATGTAAAAGAAGAGGAGCTGGTTGGTGCTCCAGAAGGTTATAGACCAATCATTGAAAACTACAACATTGACAGATACGGTAAGACCTCTATCGCCAACAGGTGTTCCTATTACTTCGAGGCGTTGTATGAAAATGATCCAGAATGGATCTTGGAAGAATTGGACAAGGGTCATCACACGGATAACACCATCTTTGCTTCTAAGGAGAAGTTTATCGCAGACAAGAAGCAGGCTTTCAGAGAGAAGTTCAGTAGTATGAGTACAACCCAGTTCGAACAACTTGTGGAAAGCAAAGGTAAATTAGAAGAATGGGAAGACGACTACGAAGAGTCTAAATCCTTGGTAAGAGGATCGGAGCAATACTCTGTTGATCAGCTAACGAATTTAAAGGTTTTCCAGAAATGTTACTTGGACCATTATTTGCCAAAATCCAAGCAAGAGCAGATTGATAACAACATGGGTTCTCCAGAAAATCCAATCACTTGTGCTGACCATGAAAAAAAGCTTTTCTATTACTTGACCAGAGAATTACCAACTTATACCAGGTGGGATGGCACTGTGCTAAAGGACTCCTTGCCTGTGATGAAGGATTACTCTGCCAAGGCGGCCCATAAACAACAGCCACAAACTACAGAACAAACGGTTGACTTGGAATTGAAGAACTCTTGTTTTACACGTTTCTTGAGAAATTCCTACAATGGCAAGGGTATTGCTCTCACTATTACAATGAAAGGAGAATTGGACAAACATCTCTTAGGGTTATTGCTCACCTTAAGAGCTCTGGGTAATAAATTACCTATTCAGATCTTTCACAATGGTGAAATGGAACAATCTATCAGAGGTGAGATCGTTCATATCGCAAGATCCACTAAGATCCAATTGGATAATGTTGAAGCTTTGAAAAATATGAAGAATCAGATGAAAAACATCCCGGATCCTACAGCCGAAGGCTCTTTCCCTCCTTTGGATATCTGGTTCGTTGACATCAAGGACGCTGTTAGTGCAGGTGGTAAATATGAAAAGGATTCTGCTAAGTTGATCACTTATTTGTTTTCGTCTTTCGAAGACACTTTGCTGCTGGATTTGGATACCGTTCCAATGGTGAATTTAAACAAGCATATCTTCAAAAGCAAAGAATATAAGTCCAATGGTGCTTTGTTTTTCAAAGATAAGCAATTGTCTGAACGTTTAACTGATGTCCAAGCCAAATTTCTTTCTAAATTGTTACCTTCAGAATACGACCATAAGATCTTCAACATCAACTTGCCATCTGCTCAAACTTTAAAGAACCGTGTCTTTGGCTCAGGCTTCAAGAATTTACAAAGCTCTGGTATGATTGCCATCAACAAAAGGGAGCATTTTAATGCCGTTCTTGCGTCTTTGACGTTGAACCTTTGGGACAATGTAATGGAGGCCATTTCAAGCGAGAAGGAATTATTCTGGATCGGGTTCGTACTTACAGGCGATGAACAATACTATATGAACAAACTCGCTGCTGGTGCTGTTGGTGAAATTAATCCCAAGAAAAATAGACTATTACACCTCTCCGATGATGGTGAAAGAAGAACATTGAAATCCACACAATTATGCAGTTCCCATGTGGGTCATTTGTCTCCAAAGGATGAACATACATTGCTATGGATTGACTCTGGTATCACGTTCTGTGAATGGTCTAACCCTGTTACAATTGATGAAGACTTCTTTTTGGAAATCTACAATAAAGAAATGGGTAATAAGGATGTCTTGAAGGCCAAATACGAAAGTCCAATCACAATCAGATCATTAATCATTCCACCTCCTCAAGACCGTATGAAAAATTCAGCTGGTCATGAATCATCTATTGGTTGGGAAGCAAGCAAGGGTTGTCATGCTTCGTTATGGTGTGTTTATGATAGAGTTGGTGGCTCAGAGGACCCTTTCTATCATGGAAAGACGGTCACTTTTGATAGTGAGGAGACAAGGGCTTTTGATTTCATTGGCCAGGTTTGGAGTAATACCAAAGATATTGTCGCATTTTCAACTTAGAATATAGAGCAGTACGTATAATATTAATTTTGTTAACCATAGATCAACAACTCTTTTCGTAAGTTTGGCCATAATCCAGCTGGTTCACGATAAGTATCGTTCAAGGTGCTTCATATATAGCGCTCTGAGAAATCGGCGATATACTTTTGATCAAGGAAACTGTCTCTGATCGGTGGGGTCCACAAAGGCTATTCTAAAATTTCTTGCCTTCTTGGTTGTTGATGATGTATTTTATACTTGCCAGAGCAAAATTAATACATACAGAAAAAAAGAAATCTCAGTTTGCCTAGCTTTTCCCTGAATTGACCATCAAGATGCATGATATTGACCTTTTTTCTATAATTAGACAATTCGTTGATAAATTTCTAGCTCCGCTAATTTTGGATATCTGATATAGACAACAAGCTGTAATATATCGTTACCGGGTGAAAAAAAACCTTCATTAACCACACTGAAGTCGTTCCCAACAAGGATTCAAGAGTTGATTCCGAAAAAATCTGAACATTTGGGTCGAAGAAATATAGAAAAGGAGAACGAATTAACATGGTTTGCAACAATATTTTGCATTAATAATCACGTGACTTAGAATTTGAAATTTTACGTTCTCCGCGCTTTTGCGCCCAGAACAAAATGTAAACAAACAAATCCATGAAAACTGAAGATTCAAAGGAGACCAGACCAACAGTGCAAGATCTGAAACGCTTGCAATAGTTTCTTTACCGAACCACGTTTTAATACTTATTTAACAACCCCACAATATGGTACGTAGGCCACCATCATTCAATCAACACATTATGATATCCTAGAAACTGGAGCACTAACTAGAAATTCTACACACAGTCCAACCCAAAAGCTTACAAAGACGCCTTTTCCTTATTTGACAAGAAAGGCGCCGGTAAAGTTTCCAAAGAGGCCTTAGGTGATTTATTGAGAGCTGTTGGTCAAAACCCAACTTTAGAAGAAATATCTACCTTACAATCAACCATTCCAAACGGCGAATTGGATTTTGACACATATGTGAACATCATAAATAGACCAGATGGTTTCAAGCCGTTAGGTGAAGCGGAAGATTATATTAAGGGTTTCCAAGTTTTCGATAAGGAAGGTAAGGGTTTCATCGGTGTTGGTGAACTGAGATACATCTTGACTACCATTGGTGAAAAGTTAACCGATGCCGAAGTTGACGAATTGTTGAAGGGTGTTGATGTTACTAAAGATGGTAACGTTGATTACGTCAAGTTTGTTCAATCTATCTTAGACCAATAATTCATTCGAATTATATATCGTTATGTTTCTATTGTTAGCTCTTTCTTGTTTTTCTTTTCTATATAACTGTTCAATTTCTTGGGATACGATCAACTGCAACAAATTTCATTGTAGAAATTCATACTATAAAGTATGTTTATCAGCTCTATCTATGAGCTCTTATCTTAAGCGACGCTTCTGGGTCATATTATGAATCAATTTTATTATGAGGATCAAAAATTCTTTGAATTGTAAACTGGTGATATCACTCAATTGTAGATTGTTTCGTCGCAGCTTTTGGCCCTCAATTTGTAATCCCTACTCGCACAATGAGTTTTAGAACCAGATCGGATCTTAGCGCTTCCAGGATATTTCCTACTTTTTCTCAATATTCGCCACTGAAGATTTCAAGGATCATTTAAATATTTTAGAATTTCTAAATTTTCTGGAATTTAAGAGATAGATATAGCCGCCATGTTCAATTACCACAGAATTCATTAGTTAGATATCATCAACGAATTAGCCATTCCTGAGCACAATATGCCAATGTTTCTCAGTTATAATAACGTTGCTACTGTGTTACAGTACATTCCATTCAATGAACTTGTCATCAATTCAGCTAAATATATGGTCACTGGTATCCTTAAAGCTGGTCAACTTCCTCAACACGTTTCCTTTATCATGGATGGTAACAGACGATATGCCAAACAGAACAAGTTAGAACTCTTTGAAGGTCACGAAGCAGGTTCGGTCAGTTTATTGAGAATCATTGAATCTTGTTACGATTTAGGAATCAAACATGCTTCCATCTATGCCTTCTCTATTGAAAATTTCAACAGATCCCCAGCGGAAGTCACAAAATTATTTGAGTTATTAATTGAAAAGTTAGGCAAGTTGGAGAATGAAAAATATGATTACTCCAAGTTTATTCAGATTAGAATCATTGGTAATAAGTCTTTGATCCCTAAAGATACTTTGACAAGACTAGAAAATGTCGAGAGAGTTAGTCAAACTAAAAACGATGGTCTAATTTTGAACATTTGCTTTGCGTACACTTCAAGAGATGAAATAACCCATTCTATCGCCAAGACCGTCGACGACGTTGTTGATCAACATATCACTATTAACCAAATTAACGAAAACATCATCAATGATAACTTCTATTTCTACCCAGATACACCACCGGTTGATCTTTTAGTCAGAACCAGTGGTCATACAAGATTAAGTGATTTCTTGATTTGGCATGTTAATGACAGGAACTCCAAAATTGAGTTCTTGAACATCTACTGGCCAGATTTCACAGAATTTGACTTCTACAAGATCCTTATCAAGTTGGGTTGGGAGAATACCTTTACTGCCAAGAGGGATAAAGCTAGAAAATTCCTCGGTTTGAGTCAGGACTCAAAACCACGTTATATTTGGGATTACGAAAACTACACTGTTGATAAGTACATTGACTTGAAGTCCTTAAAGGCTCCTCCTCCTTACGTTTCTATCTTAGGTGAAACAACTTTAAAGATTGATTAAATTGGGATCCAGGATTTCAAGATTCAGTATTTCTTCTACTTACTATTAGTATTCAATTCTCTCAGTTAGGCACTCAATCGTGGCTTAAAAAGTCATTTATGTTCACTTGATCATACCCGAGTACGCCTTTCATTTTTATTCAAACAATTTCCATAATTGCGCTTTCTATTTATTAATATCTGCTCTTCAGTAGCAAAATAAATTATAAACAAAGAATTTTAAAATTTTGAAGATAAGATTTCTTTACATTGAATGTACACAAGTAGTTGTAGGCACCCACTAGGAGATGATCTCAGACAACGAAGTGAACAATTTGAGCTGCGCGCTCCCTGCAAAAATTCAGTATGGCTGTGGTCACCCGGCCAAACAGCTGCAGGCGTTCAGCGGAACAAACAACAATGCACAATTAGAGCTTGAAATTAAAGCAACGATACAAAGTCCAACTTTTATTTCAACGCAATAAAGACGTAAATAAGTCTTCTTTTATATCAATTAGAACACAAATTATCTAGGACGATGAGCAAATATGTCCTACCAACCGAACTTCTTCCCTACCTCCAAGACCCGAAAACCATAATCCCTCATGGCGAACTAATCATCCAACGTAACTGGATAACTTACAATGATCTCCTATACATCTACACCAAATACATCACGCCACAAAACTTAGAGCTTCATACTCTACTCCGAAACCTTGAATTTTACAAGCCACGACCACCAGAGTCTCAATACACCAAAGATTTCCGAGCTCAATTAGATCAACTTAGTGCCAAATTGGACGAAAAAGCTTATCAAAGTCTAATATCCAAAACCAAACTTAACTCCACCATATTGACTACAACCGAAGAAGATCAAGATGAAGACGCTAACTTGACTCCTGCCCAAATCCAGAAGAAGCTAAACGAACAATTGACAACGATTCTCAACATCTTCATTTCTGTCGCATCAGTCGTTTATGCTCTATGGTACTGGACTCGGAACTATAATAATCTATCATATCGTGTTCTGCTTTGTCTGGCTGGTGGGATCTTGGTGTTGGTTGCTGATGTGGTGGTTTATAATGCCTTTATGAGAAAAATGAAGGATGCGAGATTGAATGAAGGTAGGAAGAACGAAATGAGAAGGGTCGTTGACACCGTTGTTTTTGGCGGGGGGAAAGAGACCAAAGGATTTATGGAAAGCAAAAAGGGATCAAAAAAGAAGGGCTGATTAAAGATGGAAAGTAAAAGTTTGGATGTGAACGTGTATATGTAGTTTGTTTACGGAATCAATTCTCATTACATGCCTGCCCTTTTTCATGTACACGTGATGGAGCGGGGAATAAAAGACCTTCTCCTCATCTGGAAATATTCGCGCAAATCCGAAACTCGGTCTTGTCAGCTTACTTTCAGGATGCGCTTGATTGGCAGCGGCTAGTCACGTACGGATTTGCAAGAACCAAGAAATTTATAAGTCTGCACACTGCAAGAGTACTTTATATAAAGCTCTTATCGGGATCAATCAAAGTCAAACAGCAAGTGATTCATAGCTTTCTTTGACAGATTACTCCATCCTCACAGTCTCCATTACTCATGTTTACAAAATTCGTTAGAACATCGCAAAACACAAGAATTCCACATAGCATCAAGACATCTGTGTTGAGAAGATATCTTTCAATCCAAACGCAAACTACACCAAATGAAAACGCCTTGAAATTCGAAATCTCAGGCCATCCATCTCTTCTAACGCCTGAAAACAACAAAACCTCCTACCAACTTACAGTCCAAAACCAAGCACAATCTCCACTTGCTAGAAGCTTATTCGAATACTCCAACGCAATCTCCAGTATATTCATTGGCCCCGATTTCATCACTGTGACAAAAGATGAATTTGCCCATTGGAATCAAGTTAGACCTATTGTCGAAGGTGTTCTTGAACAATATTTGAAATCGGGGGAGTCTGTTATTGACGATTCGGTCGAATTTGATAGTGAAGAGGAACAAGAAAGAATGAAAGAAAGAGAAAAAATGACAATGGAAGAAAGAGAAATCGCCGATGAGATCGAGGAATTAATCGCCACGAAGATTCGTCCAGCCATTCAAGATGATGGTGGTGATATCGTCTTCTTGAGATATTCACAGGGTACAGTATACGTGCAGTTACAGGGTGCTTGTACATCGTGTTCCTTGAGTGATGATACCTTGAAGTCAGGGATTTTGTCAATGCTAAGCCATTACATTGAAGAAGTGGAAGACGTTGTTAATTTGGCAGAAGTTGAATTTTGGAAGTTCGAAGAGAAAATGAAGATGAAAAAGACAGGCAGAACTTAGATGCTATCGTTTTTATGTTTTGGTTCCCTAGCTGTTTAACTTTATCAGGATATTTGATCAATACTATTTATTTGAATAGTATATTTTAACATTCGTAGATAAAAGGAATTTTTAGAGTTAAAGGAGTCCAGACCGGGGGGTTGGTGGGATTACAGAGGATAATACTATTTATTCATTCGTACGGATCAAGAATTTATTAGTTATACTTTAATCATGGGACTGTGCCAGAAAAACACGACCCGCCACATTTTAAATTCCGGTTAACTAGTTATTCCTTTCACATGGTATCAGTTAAAAGTGGACGTTGATCAATCAAAACAACAGAAAGGTAGGAGCGCAATGCCAATATGATACAATAAACAGAGTTGTTCGTGTTGCATATAAAAATGATTATGCCATGTATAGCTGTGTTTTAAAGGTGGGTGAGGAATAACTTTTACCCAGACAATGGAAACCGAGTATGATTCTTCTATGGATTTACGTTAATATATGAAAAATTATATTTTTTCAAGATTAAATAAAAACAAACGAAAACTCACTCATGCTGGGGGTCGAACCCAGAATCTTCTGATAAACTAACTTTCTTAGAAGTCAGACGCGTTGCCATTACGCCACACGAGCTCTCTTGAGTTTTTATAAATATACGAATTAGGTCAACCTGTTAATATGAGTTACTTGAACTTATTGTAAGATTACTTCTACGTGGATTAGATAACTTATTAACAACCATATAACTAACTATATCAAATGAGCGAATTATTGTCTCTTTTTTATATTCCAATAATCCCTCAACTAATCAATGCTCTCTCTTATGCATGTAACCTCAAAAACATGAAATATCTTTATTACCACACTCGGTTCTCAATGGCTCATCGTTCATAATCTTGACATGCTTATGTAAGAGTTCTTCCATCTTATATTCTCACAGTTTTCTGTAAATATACGAGTTATGTGAACCTGTTAGTATAACTTACGTTGAACCTATTGTAAGATTATTGTTCCGTGAATTAGATGATTCCTCAACTATATCTTCCTATATATGTGTTAACAGGAATCTTGTCTTCGTTTCTTCTTAAATAGTGCGGAACACCTTTCAGCTTAGTCGTCTCTTGAGTCAGACTATGCTTTTATCAGACTATGCTCATATCATGCTATGCCTATATCAGACTATGCTTATAGCAGAGTTTGTCTAACTCTGATTCATATTCTTACATTTTTATGAGAGATTGGATCGATGATGTTCCCGGTTCTGTAGCCTTCTGGATATCTGATTGTATAATAACTGGTTTGGAATGACTACTTGGAATGTAGTTATAGAAGTTGACTCTGTTCTCAAATAACACTTGCATTTTATTAAATAATATTATACATGTGTTTCGTCGGCAGGTTACTCAGGTGGGAATTCCTCTATATAGAAGGAATTCCTGAGTAGATAAAACTTTTCACAACACAAAATAAGTCGGCCCCGATCAGTCTTAATCAGGCATGATCGACCCTAACATAAGTCACGTGTAATACCAGGTTACCCGTGGTCAGGCTGGTTCTTTACAGATTTGGTAGAGAAGTATTAGTAAATGCTGTTTACTTCTCGTATAAACTTGAGAAAAAGTTAAAAAAATTCAATCGTTCTAAATGGATATTTTTGAAAATCTTTAATTTTCAAGTTATCAAAGTGATTGATTTCCTCGTTCTCGACACCTTGAATTTGGTTAACATATAACCACTTACGAGAAAATTGTGGTATTTTCTTGGGAAGATCGAAACAAGTTCAATTTTGTGTTTGAAAATGGTAAGTTATAACTTCTCTGATCAATTAGCGAATGACTATTTTTAATAACTGGAAATGTTACAACCTATTGGTGTGTCATTTTCAATTATACCACTACTTCGTAAAGTATTTAATCTGAGCCCGCTTTTTATAAGACCAAATTTATTTTTAATTTTAAATTTTATGTTGTAATATTTTACAACGCGACAATTCTTGACTTTTTTTCACTGCTCAACTTTCTTCCATAACCTAAGTATAACTGACACGTCCATAACAAAAATTATAAAATTTAATATTTTTTACTATTTTTGTGTACGGAATTAGTTAATTTAAAATTGCTTTGAAGCTTATGGTATAAATCAAATACAAATATTTATATAAATCCATAAATATATGGGACCAGGGATGATTGTTACCACCGTGTAGGTTGACGTAATGATCAATCATTGTTTCTTATGGTTCAAATTTGTTATTTGGATCTCAATATTAAATTTTCAAACTAAAATATCAGTGATGTCAAGTATTTAGTTCAAGTGGTTTTTATTAACATGAGGGAAATCCATCTTGAGATAATTATTAACGTCTTCAACGTTGAATTGAGCACTTTTGACATAAGAGGAAACAGCGAATTCATTTTTTTCAAAACTATTCTGGGTTGTGTTATCATATCTAGATGTGACTTGAGAAACAGAAGTCCTCCGTTTCTTCATTGGTAACTCAAATAATGTATTATTGTTGTCTTTCAATTTTCTTGATAATGGATTGCGCCATGTCTTTTCTTGAAAATATCTTTCAATTTCTTCATATGAAGTCAAGTTATACTTTCTTAATACCACATATCCAGGTTCGTCTTTTTCATTGTTGATGTATGGATTTAAGCTACCATATTTTGCCTTCTCTTGAAACTCAAGACTGGCGTCCACTGGCCGCGTCAACCTATTATCTGAACATCCTTGGATTTCATCCTTTTTATCGGCGATGAAGGAATCATCATTGATGGACGTATCCGTTGTTCTAACACGGTTTAGGTCACAACCATTGAAACTATTCAAAGAAGCGGTATCAGGGATAGAATCGTTATCATTTAAGATACGAATCATAGATTGATCATCATCGTCAGAATCGGTTAATCCGTATTCAAATTCGGAATCTGAGTCAAGATCAATGACGATTCTATCACCATCGTTATAGGCAGTGAATTTATTGGCTCCTGATTGAGTTGGATACTCTTCAGTGTAGATATCTTCGTTGTAGGTGAAACAGTTAATGGTTCTTTTCATTTTTTTTTGTCCGTTTTGTAGTCGATCTGTAAAAACTGTTATTGAGGATATTTTGTTAAAAGCCGGAAACCATTCATGCTGTATGTGTATAGAATGGAAAGAAAGACAAAAAAAATTAGAAACTGATGAATTTATACTTGAATTTGAGGCTTCTGGATTTGAGGTGTTTACAAGAGATTGAAGGTTTGAAAAGTATTGAGATCTTATCAAACCTTCTAAGAAGGACGGACGGTTTGATATCCATGTAAGCGCTGAAAGAGATCTTTTTATAAAGAGTCTTGTAGGTAAGCTCAAGGACCTAAAGAAGATAGATCAATTTACCGAGTCATCCAGAATGTCAACAACGAACAAGTGCGGAAACCTGACTTGGAATGCCCAAAAGCATCACCCCGCATTGTTTGAAGGCTGTGTAGACGAAGACAATTATGAAGATCCTCTCAAAATAGAATTGAAGATTACCAAAATGAAATGAGGATCTTACAATTCCATCGTTAAAATCCGATAATATACAAAAGTACATTCATTCATAATGTATACCTTATCTATAGATGCTATACTACTACCACCACTTTTCGTTTCGTTTTTGTATTTTTTATTCTCCCGGTCCAACTTTCTTCAAAAACCCCTTAACTCTTTCCATATCCACCTCATCCAAATCCGACTCAACACTTGAAACCAAACCATCAATCAAAACGTCAATATCCTCTTCCTTAGTTCCTTCACAACATAGACTGATGATTCTCTTGAATTTAGCTTCCAATTGGCTAGATTTCAAATTCAAAGAGTCAACGGTTTGTTGTAAAGTCACCTGGTTTGCACGATATGCTTTCACACGTGCTCTTAGATAGTCCAAAGTAGGAAATTCTTGTGGTGACGTTGTGTTGATTCTAAAAGGTTCATCAGGGTCGTATTTGATGTTGTTGTAGGCATTAAGAGAATTCAAGTCCGGCTGAGACTGAGACATGAATAGTTGTTCTTGATCTGCAATGGTTTTGTTCAAATTTATCAATTTATGACGTTGTTCCAAAAGATTTGATTCATAATTTCTAACTTTTTCCAAATTGGCTCTTGTTTCTGCTAATTTCTGAGATTTGATGATCATTTGTTCTCGAAGTTTGGATAATTTTTGTTGTTGAATTGATATTTCACCCTGGAAATCCGTTTCAAGACGATCGATCATTGATCTTATTGAAGTTAAGATCTTAGCGCTTGATTGTATTGGGTTGGATCTTTCTGTGGCTGTTGCTGTATTTTTCTTACTACTACTGCTACTACTATTACTGTTGATGTTGCTGAATTGGCCTCTTGTGCTCATCTTGATACCGAAATCGATTGGTCTTAAATTCGAATGGTTGATAATGGTCGTATCGGCACCAATTTCCAATAATTGTTCGACAATCGGCTTACTACCAACTCTTGCAGCAATATTTAGAGCAGTATCACCGTTCTTATCCTGGACATTAACAATACTTTCAACGAAATGCCCAATTGTGATCCTTTGTCCCTCTGGAAGTTTTCCTCCATTCTCAACGATCCACCCTAGTAAAGTTGTCAAATAATATCTGGCAGCAGCAGAACGTCTCTTGAAACCAGAAGTATACGCAATATGATGCAGCACTGTTCGATTCTGACAATCCTTTAGGAGAATACAGGGGTATAACAAGTTTAACAAATCTTGGAAAGTACCCTGGTCGTAATTATTTGTTACTATAACAGATGTAATCAACGGGGACTCACCTAGATTATTTCCCCTGACAATGGAGGCACCTTTACAGATAAACTTCTCAACAAGGGAACAACGACCAAGGGTACCAGCCCAGTGTAAACCGGTATTACCATGTTCATCGATAGCCAGATCGATTTCTTCACCATGGATCGATGGTAGGCTAGAATCAGCATAAGGACTGAAAGATTTTTCCTCTTCGGCAAACAGTTTGGTGATCTCTTCTCTTTTGATTGGAAGATCTTGAATTGAAGTGTTGTTGATTTTTGGCAAAGTGTATGGTGCGTTTGGATTTGTCAATGATTGTAAAACCATTTGAACACTGGTAGTCTTTTGCTGCTGACGATGGTGTGTGTTTAGTTTCCCTGTTTCAGTCTTAGCTTTCTTCAATGGAGATTCTTGTCCATCTTGCTGCTGGCTATGTAAATCCGCATCTTCGTTCTCATCACGATCAGTGATATCGGAGTAATTTCTAACCAAAGGCCCACCGTTGTTAACGTCAGAGTTCAATTGTTTGACAAGCACAGAAGGATCCTTAGCATCATTAGCATCATAAAACAACAAGGGCTTCAAGGCCTCGTAGACGTCAAACCTCTGAGCCAAAGCAACAGCCATATCGAACCCAATCCAATGACCTTGTAGTTCCAAAGGAGACGTAACAGTCTCACAATTATTGTTATTCTCCTCTAAGGATTTCAAAACTTGGTTGAGATTTTCATGTGTTTTATTGTTACCGATTGTATCAATCAACTGTAAAATCTGTGAGGCATTAAAAAAAGAATCACAACGACGACGTGTGATTGTCTGTTGTAGACCACTAAAGACTAATTGAATCACTTGGATACCGTTAAACGAATTCGTACAAAGATAACCACTTGGAAGCTCTGTAGCTGTATGAGCCGTATTAGCAGTATTCGTAGTAGTAGTGGAAGAATGATGGTGGGTTTCTTCTTCGTCGTCATGAACCATTGAAGTATCGATCATTTGTTCATCTTGTATGGATATATCTCCAATATCTGTGCTATTATTATGGTGTGGGTTAGTCGGAGTACCAACCATATTGTTATGATTGGCGTCGACATGTATCGACGACTGCTCTAAATGTTGTCCACCTGTCATTGTATTGGAGGGAGAAATGCGGACTTCTTTGTAAGTAGCGTGAAGACAAGGTGATTTCTTATGTTCTTTGGGTAATGGAAGTCCTTGAATTTCCAATAGACTGATAATAGCTTGAAGTGCTACGCGTCAACTGGTGGTTTTTTCAATTCCAGTCCCAGCCTCTGAAGTGCAAGCTCCTGTGTGGCCGACGCGCTTCTCTTTTTGGTTGCTGTTCGGATGTTTAGTACGCAGGCTCTTTGCTTAATTGAACTCGTCATGGGTGGACCAACCTTTAGTGTTATATGGTTGCTATTCAAATTAATAGAAAAAATAGGTAGATTACAAGTTGGGAGTCAGTATTTAAAATGTGACTATTCAGAATAAGAATTAAAGCAAAAATAGATCTCTATATGTACTACCAATATCAAATGCGACAAGAGGGCGTAAAGCACATAATCAATCGATGCCACATCAGTTTCTTATATCATTCATTTTATGTGATTAAGAAGTTAATTGAATAGGTGTAGAATATTGTTTATTGGATAATTCCTCAAATTAAAATTTCATATCACCTTAATTTAAGACTCAATATTTCACCATTCATGGCTAAACTTCTGCTTGTCAAGATCCGCAACAAAATCGGCCTCTGTCAAAGTTGCACTTGAATCATTACTGTTGATTCCTTCTTTGTTTAAACCCTGAAAATAGTTTTTGTGGGGAAGTTGACCAGTTTTTCGAGCTTTCGAATCATAAACGTCTTGTAACTTTTGAGTGAAAATCATATTAGGAGTCGTTTCTTGGGACAAGACAATCAAACACCCAACGAGAAGTGCCCCCAAGGACACAATTGTAAAGTTATCAAATTTGGAATCCCTGTTGGCAAATTCACTTTTGAAAATAAATATAGTTCTTAAAAGAGAAAGAAAAAAGAATAATTCGGTTGCGAATTTAAATTCATTGAATGATCTTCTGTATTTAATTTCTGCATTAGAAGCCTGATACAAGCCATGTAACCCGTATTTGGTTTTGAGATTTTGTTGGTTGTACAATGTCTTAAGAAACCCAATCAGAACAAATGGAACCATCACACAAAAGAGAGTTTTATCTCTGTTCAAGATGTCCACACCAAAAACATTGAAGAAGATCATATGCGTGTGGGAACCAATATCTACACAAAAGTTGATATCAGACCCAGTGAAGGAGCCCAAAAATCGAAGAAGATCTTCGACAGTTGAATGAAGTGTTACTTTGGCTCTGGAAATTCCTGTGATGGGGATTCTTAATTGAATTGTCTGCGATCTTTTAAATGGAATATTATCACCTCCCATATTAAACTGTGCTGTTGCGGATTCTTCAAGAGCTTGGCCCTCAGCAGTGGAATGAGTTTGGTAAGAAAGCTTTTCTTCATATAATTCGTTATGATGATAAGTTGCTGTTTTCTCGGTTGAGGCAGAGCCTGGTTCTTGAATGTATTCTTCCTGCGAAGTTGAAGAACATGGATTGTAACCTGGGTATCTTTTTAAAATAGTATTAGATCTTTTTACTGTTCGCTGCTGATTAGAATCTTCTCCCATATGAGTACTAGAAGGACCCAGAAAAGATGGATTTTCTTTAAAAGCCTTGGATGGGGCTGTACATAACCTTAACCCTCTCTTTTGAAGCAGATGTATTGAAGGGATATTGGATTTGTTAGACATTGTGTTTGGCTTGATTGATCAGTTATGTATGTCTCTTTAGAGAAGAATGGTGTAGTAATGGAGCAAGGAGAAAAATGAAACGAGATGTTGATTAGCGAAGAAGGATTAGCAACTGGAAAGCAAAAAATTGATGTTGAATGTCTTTATTAAACAAACAATTGAAGAGGCTAAGTTTTGTATAGTGGTCTAGTTGCATTATTTAGCGTATCCCTTTCGCAATGAAAAGACCTTTAGAAGAATTCAGGGATTTGTTACAGACGCCAGCAAGGATCGACGGGGCGGTTAATCATTGTTACTTTGAATATTTTGTACACAAAAGCAAAATGAAGGCAACAAGCGGGGTCCGTAGTCGAAAGCCGATCTATATATAGTTCCACAAGTTTCGGTTGGTATATTATCCAAGGCTGCAATCGTGATTTTAAAAGAAAACAATATAGATTACAAACTAAATAAACTGCATTTCTAAAACAACAAGTTCCAGTAAGCAATACTATTGGTATGTACCATTCAAACCTTTATTTCAAACCAACTTCCCTTGTTGTCTCAAATTTTCAATCAACGGAGCCAAAGGATCCATTTCACTGACTTCAGTAAGGTCGAATTCTCTGGCCATACTTATGAAATGAGCAAAGAAGGAATTCCAATGAGCCTCCAATCCCAAGTGTAATATTTTGTCAAAATGGTTATAGTACATATGAGCGAAAATTCGAAACATTTGTCTTGAAATATTCTTCACAATCTGAGTAAATTGTGGAGGGAACGGAACACCTGATTTAGTTGGAAATACCACTTGATCATTGAGTTTATTGTTTATCCAGGATAGGACATATTCGATGTATTGATTGGCAGGTAATTGGATAGTTTTACCATCTTGACCAACCCACAGATAGTCAGTGTTTGGTCCGGCATTCATTGTTGGATAAAGTTCAGGTTTCACGTATTCGGCAATAATACCGTAGAATTGATTGAGATTGTTGTATAATTCAAAGATGTTTTGTGCAATCCATTCATTTTGATCAACGTATTTTGGTAGTTGAACAATGGTTTTGAAGGACCCCTTAACAAGTGCAGTTCTAACATATGGCTCACATAAAAAAAGAGGTAATTGTTGTGGTTGTTGTTGCTGTATCTGTTGTTGCTGTTGCTGTTGCTGCTGCTGCTGTTGTTGTTGTTGTTGCTGCTGCTGCTGTTGTAATTGTTGATATTGATGTTGATGTTGATGTTGATGTTGTTGCTGTTGCTGTTGCTGTTGTTGCTGTATCTGTTGTTGCTGTTGCTGTTGTTGGAACTTTTGTGCATTCTTCACAGGAGAATGAGACCTTGGAAGTGATAAATGCGAACTATTAGTACCTGAGTACACGGAAGCTTGATCTTTCGGTTGTTTGTTCTTTTTTGAACTTCTACCGAAACCAGATCTATGGTGAAATCGTTGTTAGCACATTGTTTGAAATGTTTGAATGGATTCATGGTGAAAACTATTAGAATTCAGAACAAACTTACCTGAATGAACTAAAGAATGACATTGATAGCTCGAAAATTGAAGACTTCCTAAATTTGAGTTATGAGTTATGAGTTATGATGATGGAGCGAGAGAAAAAGAATATCTTGTTCACTTGATTGATTGTTTAAATCTGGCTGGATTCACGAAACTGCATCAAAAACTTGAAGCGCAAGTCATATTTTTGATTCAACACTAAAACTATCTACTTTCGCGACTACGATTTTCTTAGCCTAAGGGTGCGGTGCGGGTTGGAAAAGGCTTTTTCAAAGTCTGCAAAGAATTAGAGGCTTGCCATCAGTCCATAGGTATTGTAATATAAGCTATGGTAAAATTTGATTAATGTATTAAAGTATCTAAACTATATGGATGGAGAGAGGAAGCAAGACTATATGTTTTTTTCCTGTATAATCAACTTTTCTATTAGATTCGTGGTAACAACACATCGCTCATAAAATTTTAGGATTATTTCCATAAAAATGTAATATGAATCAGGGTTAGACAAACTCTGCTATAAGCATAGTCTGATATAGGCATAGCATGATATGAGCATAGTGTGATAAAAGCATAGTCTGACTCAAGAGACGACTAAGCTGAAAGGGTTCAGGACTATTTAAGAAGAAACGAGATCAGATTCCTGTTAACACATATATAGAAGATATAGTTTAGGAATCATCTAATCCACGGAGACTAAATCTTACAATAAGTTCAAGTAAGTCATATTAACAGGTTCACCAAAATGGTATATTTATAAAAAGCAAGAAAAGGATCTTTGGCCGAGTGGTCTAAGGCGCCCGACTCAAGTTCATTTAAAAGCTGGAGATATCGGGTTCCGCAAGGAGCAGGAGTTCGAACCTCCTAGGATCCACCATATTTTTTTGGCATGTTGTTTGTTTTCGTTTTGAATTCCTGTGGAAGCGCGTTTGTTTGTTTTTGTTTTTTTGCCGTCTGATTAATAATTGGGGCACGCGTCATTTTCATCCCACGTTAGTGGATATTGTTTTATATAAGCCACCAGGTATTATAAATAATCAATAACCAACCCTCTTAAACAGAAACCTTCCTTTCACTTAATAAATCTGATAGAGATCTCTAATATCCATCATGGGAAGAAGACTGCAAAACAAACCAACAAGCGCCCTAGGAACAGGAGCTGGGCTCCCCAAGGACCTGCGACCAAGGACAGTAGCGGATCCAGGTTCCACACTTTCCAAGCCTTTCAAAATTCCATTCAAAACACGATCAAGTGCATTGACGACTAATGGAAAAATTGTGAGATCAGCAAGACTTAAAGGTCCTTCCTCCTATGCTGATATGGGAGGCGCGGACGATGGTTATAATAAAGAAAACGAAGTCGTGGATATTGACGGTAAGGTTATTTCCAAGAAGAAGAATGCTTTGAAAAGACTGAGTGATACTAATGATGCTATTGAAAACAAGTTAAGGAAGACTTTTACTGTTCCTTTGGCTAATAGAGTTAACAACTCTAGCATAAGAGCACCGCCACCTCCTTTGGGAACAAAGAGGAAACCAGTGATGGTTCCCAGACCTTTACATGATCCAACAGATGAAACGGCGATTGTCCTTTATGATCCTACAGTTGAAAAGATTATCAGCGATGATGATTTGGAAGCTTTGGATAAAGCTATTGCTGAAGCTAAGGCCAGAGATGAAGGGATTGAATTACCCAAAGAAGAGGAAGAACCTACGCAGAAAAAGGGTAGAATGGTTCATAAATCATTGAAGGAGATGTTGGGTATACCCAAAAACCCAGAGGATGCAGAAAAAAAGTTCCCTGATGTTCCAGTTGTCATTGATCCAAAACTTGCCAAAATCCTTAGACCGCACCAAGTTGAAGGTGTTAAATTCTTGTACCGTTGTGTTTCTGGATTGGTTGATCCACGAGCCAAAGGTTGTATCATGGCTGATGAAATGGGGTTGGGGAAGACTTTACAATGTATTGCCTTAATGTGGACATTACTGAAACAAGGGCCGAGAGGTAAAAAGACTATAGACAAGGCCATCGTTGTTTGCCCTTCGTCGCTTGTTAGGAATTGGGCTAATGAATTGGTGAAATGGTTAGGGGAAGGTGCTGTGACTCCATTGGCGATTGATGGTAAAACTACCAAACCAAATGAGGTTGTTGGCGCTCTTCAACAATGGTCTTTGGCCAAGGGAAGAAATGTTGTTAGACCAGTTTTGATTATTTCATACGAAACTTTAAGAAGAAATGTGGAGAACTTGAAAGGTTGTGAAGTTGGGTTGTTGTTAGCTGATGAAGGTCATAGATTGAAAAACGGTGATTCTTTGACATTCACATCCCTTGATAATTTGAACTGTAAAAGAAGAGTTATTCTATCTGGTACTCCCATTCAAAATGATCTTTCAGAGTACTTTGCGTTGCTAAACTTTGCCAACCCTGGGTTATTAGGTACGAGAAATGATTTCAGAAAGAACTTTGAACTTCCGATTTTAAGAGGTCGTGATGCCGATTCGGATGAAAAGGATGTTAAAAAGGGTGAAGAAAAATTACAGATGCTTTCCAACATTGTTTCCAAGTTCATCATTAGAAGAACCAATGACATCTTATCCAAGTATTTACCATGCAAATATGAACATGTGATCTTTGTCAACTTATCAGATATGCAGCTCAAACTTTACAGACATTTCATCACATCTGCAGATATCAAAAAACTTTTACGTGGTGTTGGTTCTCAACCTTTAAAGGCCATTGGTTTATTAAAGAAACTTTGTAACCATCCAGATTTGATCAATTTTGACGAAGAATTCCAAGGCTCAGAAGATCATATTCCAGATGACTATGTCAATTCAATCAGTCAAGGTGGTGGTCGCCATAGAGAAGTTCAAACGTGGCATTCTGGTAAATTCCAAATTCTTGAGCGTTTTCTTGCTACTATTCGTTCAGAATCTAATGATAAGATTGTTTTGATTTCTAATTATACTCAAACTTTGGATATTATTGAAAAGATGTGTCGTTTCAACCATTATGGTTCTTTAAGATTAGATGGTACAATGAATATCAACAAAAGACAGAAATTGGTCGATAGATTCAATGACCCAGAATCACCAGAATTTATCTTCCTTTTAAGTTCCAAAGCCGGTGGCTGTGGTATTAATTTAATTGGGGCCAATAGATTGATTCTTATTGATCCAGATTGGAATCCAGCTTCAGATCAACAGGCCTTAGCCAGAGTTTGGAGAGATGGCCAAAAGAAGGACTGTTTCATTTACAGATTCATCACTACGGGGAGTATTGAAGAAAAGATCTTCCAACGTCAATCAATGAAAATGAGTTTAAGTTCCTGTGTGGTTGATGAAAAGGAAGACGTTGAAAGATTATTCTCTACGGATAACTTACGTCAATTATTCGAGTTCAACGAACAAACCATTTGTGATACACATGATTCGTTCAAGTGTAAAAGATGTTCTGGTCCAGATTCCAAACAAAAGATCAAGGCGAACTGTATGCTTTATGGGGATGCGACAACTTGGAACCATATCAACCATTCAGGATTGAAAACAACAAATGATCATTTGTTGAAGAACGAAGCTGAGTTCAATTCCATCAGTTACGTTTTTCAATATATTTCCCATATTTAGAACGTAATAGGACTATAAAGTTGAATAACTTACCAATGTATCTCTTTGAATGACATCGTACTCTATATTGTTAGATTTAAAAGAGCATAACTTAAAAACTAAAATTATTTACACCCCAGTTTTGGGTTTTTCTGAGTTTTCAAGCAAGGCGAGCAGAACGGTACTAATTTCAAAACTCAACTCGAAATTTTTTTTCACGAATTCCTTATTAATATATATATAGTACCAATGTGTAATAAGAGAGCACACACGTGATTAGGTAAGATATTACTAATCTTATATCTTGTTTTCATTCTAGGTTATTCTAGCATAATCACCCTTCTAGGATATTCTTCCACAACAACCTAGCTTATCTTATTCTAGGTTATTCTATTCATAAAAGTCCAAACCTATTACACTATTTCACTATTATGTATAAATAGAGCTTGTATCTTGTTCAGGATCCAATTTCCTCACTTCTATAGACCTTTTATATAGAGGCACCGACTAATCATTACATTTATGTTATCATTAACATTCACTTCAGGGTCTTACTTGACTCCTAACTACTACAAGATGAGATAATTGTATATAGTTTATTTTTTTCAATCTTTGTATAATTCAGGGGGTTTCTTTAAACAGATATAATTTGGATTTCTAACCTCGATCCACACAGTACAGCTGCATCTAGATGTTAATAAGCTTCAATGATCAATATCATGCGGAATCAAATATAATTTGGTAAGAGGTATAAACCATGGCAAAGAACCCAATCACTAATAATAAGTAGTCAAACCCCTTAGACTCCGGATTGGTCTTCAAGTGGAACATTGGTGGATACATGTAAACCAACGGAATACAAGCAAAACAACCAACAAAGCTGACAAACTTATCCAAATTGGCCGCACCATACCACGAGATGAGAATGCACATGACGACAAACATAGAACGGAATGCATTCTTTGACCATTTTATCCATTTGTCATTTTTACCAGAAGCTGAAGGAAACAAAACCTTCTTTTCAATAATGGCAATGGCTGGGAAGATTTGAAGAGGAATCGAAAGTAAAATGGCACATGAATAAAAGAACTGAATCAATTGAACTGCCAAGTTTCCTTGAGGTAAGTTTAGCAAAATAACAGTTTGGATATCAGCACCATAAGCCAAATAACCAATTGTCGCAATGACCAACATCAATACGGAAATGGTCATAATAACCAACCCCAACACCAATGGGAAGCTTTCTGGATGTTTCATGGAATCTTGGATAGGAATGATTAAACCAATACCTTCGAAGGCAAAAATAGCTGTACCGATGAAAATGGAGAATTTGGATTTGTTGATGACGAATTCAACAGAATCTTTGACTCCATTGTTGAAAATCTCCAACCCAGAGAACATCAAAACAATGACTAGCCCGACGAGAATGAAAATATTTGCCATGAATGCAGGAAGCGATAATTTGGAAACATTTCTGATGAATGATAAAGGAATGAACAACAGAGCTTGGAAACAATAAACATAAAACTGGTCCAAATCCCACTGGAACATGTTCTTTAAGAAGGCACATAAGTTCTCAGATGTGAAAATGATATAAGCACAAGTAAATCCGACTTGAGTTAGCACCAAACTAGCCAGAATCAAGGTTCTCATAAACGGACCATAAAGTCTAAAGCCAATGTCACCAAATGAAGAAACGTTCGTTGAGGTTTTGGCCAAGACTAAAATGTAATAACAATAGTAAGAATAAACGCCAAAGACGGACAATGCTAAGATAGAAAATAGTAACCCACCATTGTCAAATGCCTTAGGAAGGAACAATATACCCGTACCAATGAAAGCTTTCAACATTATGAAAAAGGCCTTAGCTGTAGACGTTGTCCCCTTTGCCTCATACTTGGATGGTGGTGCATGTTGTTTAGAAGTTTCTTCGAGAAGGGCAGTTTCTTCATGAGGCATAGACAGGGCTTGTTCATCCAAATCATCAGCACTGCTAGGAGCGAAAATATCGAAATCTTCATCAAATGTTTCACCAGCAAAATGACCATAAATGTATAAGAACTCCATGAAGTTCTTGGTGAAGAATGGCACTTTCTTCAATTCTTCATCATTCAAGATAGCCAATTTACGTTGTTTGTTAACAATGAACTCTCTTCTGAAGCCGCCTGGAACTTGCAATGCACTTGCAGTAGATCCACGCCTCTCATATGCCGACAGCAGATCCGTACCCGACTTACGCCTATTGATACTTGGAGGTTTGAAGAGTTTATTGTTCTGAATCTTCAAATCGTGAATGATGTCACCACCCTCTGAATGTAAAGAGTCATTGACATATCTGTTCAACGTTTGTTCATTGATTTGTTGATCCTCCTTGGTATTAGAAATGAAAGTCGGGTTTTGTGGGTCAACGAAATGTTGAGGTAATTGCATCAATCTAGAATTTGATCCTTGAGAAGATGATATGAAACTTGGAGAACCAGCTTGTTCACCTGATGTAACATTGAAGGGAGTGGCGTTTGGAATTAATGGAGAGCCTACTAATCTGGCAGTAGATTGTCTTCTTGAGTGAGAGATCATAGAGATCGTGGATTTGTAAGATCCAACGGTATTGTATTCGTTGTTTAATAAGTTCAAGTTGTCATTTGTGTATGTAGACCTCCTTTTATTGGCGCGTACATTTATATCAAGACCAGCAGATCGTTGAGATGGTAAATCCATTGAAGATGTTTTGGTTTCAAGTATCAGTTATGGTTTTAAATGAATTGTGACGATATTTGGGCCTTTGTTTTGTGCAAACGGGGGAGCGAATTGAAAGAAATAAAGCAATGTAAATGAAATAGTTAGTCTTGTTTGGTTGGTAGCAAGTGGTTTCAACTGAATAGATGGATGACGATAGCTAATTAGTGGAAAAAATTGTGAAAGTGAATTTTCAAAACTAGAGGGTTTTTTTAGGTTGGTCGCCATCGATCTGTTTGAAAGCTGAGGCAGCCATGGGATTTTTGATCAAACCGCGCAGCAGCAGCTTTCATTGATTCTGTGGGATCTGAGCCAGCTGTCGTCATCAGCCGCCTCCGCCTTATCTTTTGTTGTAGAATTCTGTGCACGAATGATAGAACATCGTTTCCACTTTGGGATTTTGAAAGTCCCTATCGCTTTTGGCAAGTATTAAACTTTCCATTTTAGGAAGAAAAAGGCTGGAATTAACCCTCGGATATTCGAAATCCGGTTATAGGGCTTTGCTGACTCCTAGAAAAATACAGTCACTTCTGTGTAGACACTGTTACTCATAAATGAAAGATTGGAAGATTTCCTTTCTATAGGTTCTCATTCACCCAAAAGTTTACTATAAAGATTCCTTCTGTAATTCATAGTTCTCCCTGAGTTATAGAATTGCTTTGCACACACATTAATAACTTCCAGCGTGATCACGTGCTAGGAGAACCTTCCATATTGACGTGTGAGAATATTTCCTAAATAGGATCCTTTTCGGATAACACGTTCAATTTAATGTTGAGCTGCCGCGCAAAGCCCCATGCATCAATCACTGAGCCGAGCAGCTAAATTAGAGTGATAGTTCATGTACAAGATCATTTAATTGTTCACCATGCAAAGATTGAGATCCAAAACTTGACGTACACTCTATCTATTTCCACCCAAACCTTCCCACTTTCCTACTTAATACTGGCACTGTTGGTGACCAATCACTTTACAAGAGCACTATAAAGACAACAGTGAGTAAAGTTGAAAATCTAACAACCCTTCTTATCAAAAAATTACTGATTCGTACCCTATATTGGTACTATATATATATTAATAAGGAATTCGTGAAAAAAAATTCGAGTTTTTAGTACTATTCTGCTCGCCTTGCTTAAAAACTCAGAAAAACCCAAAACTGGGATGTAAATAATTTTGGTTTTTAAGTTATCCTCTTTTAAAGTTAAGGAATGTTGTCCTTTTTTGTAAATTTTCACTTTTCTTTACTGAAAATGGCCGAAAAATGCCCGCTTTGCCCGACCTTGAAACAAAGATTGCTCTTCCTACAGAAATAATTACTCAAATCCAAAAACAGCACGATCATCTCCTCGATCTTATCTTTCTGATGATACTAAAATCGTACTGTTTCACTTCAGACAAAGAATGCTCTTCTTAGAGAAATGGCAACTCAAAGTTTGAACCAAAATGACCTGCTCCTCGATCTGCTCTTCCTATTGAGCCCTAAATATTACTGTTTCACTCCATTTTGAAATATCCTTATGCATTTTAGTTTCCCTTCTTTAGGTTTTGTGCTCTTTCTGGCTGTTCTTTTTTGATTTTTAGATTAATCTAAGATTTTCCGCGAAATACAGATCTACACTTTTTCCATTTTTGGTTTTTCGCGTTGTTTTGATTAATTGATTAGTGGTATAATAGTACGCGTCTCACAACTGAACACTACACTTTATATGCCAAGACTCCGGCATCGATCAAACAATCCTACCGGTCTTTCATCCTATCACCGCCCTCAGAAACGTCCTCCTCCTCCATCTCCTATTGCTAGCCGCCTTAGAGTGAGGAATCAGGTTTCTACAATTGAGGCTCTGCCACCTCTTAACCATACAGCTCCTGTCGCTAGCCGCCTTCGAGTAAGAGCACCTCCCCCTACACCTCCTCCAGCCCGTGTGGCCCAACATGCTTTGGCAGCTATTATGAGAGAGAACCTTCTTGGGGATCCCATGACTAATCTTCAAGATGCTCAGGAGATCATGGAATTTGAGGAAAATGAATTGATTGATTTGGAAGAAGATTCCCAGGACGAAGATTTCCAGGACGAAGATTCCCAGAACGAAGATTCCCAGGACAACAGTCCTTCTCCACGTCATGCTCCACCTCAACGTCGAAACACCGAGAGACCTCAGATGTATGATCCAGGTCCAATGACTGTAGTCTGTCCTTTCTGCTCTGCTAAGCTCTTCAACGGTGAGTCTTCTTCCTTTTGT